>OZ030399.1:15083734-15224019 GCA_964023965.1 Melinopterus prodromus
ACGCGTCTGTCTGTCACGCGTCTGTCTGTCGCGCGTCTGTCTGTCACGCGTCTGTCTGTCACGCGTATGTCTGTCGCGCGTGTCTGTCGCGCGTCTGTCTGTCGCGCGTCTGTCTGTCACGCGTCTGTTTGTCTGTCGCGCGTCTGTCTGTCACGCGTCTGTCTGTCATGCGTCTGTGTGTCGCGCGTCTGTGTGTCGCGCGTCTGTCTGTCACGCGTCTGTTTGTCTGTCGCGCGTCTGCCTGTCACGCGTCTGTCTGTCACACGTCTGTCTGTCGCGCGTCTGCCTGTCACGCGTCTGTCTGTCGCGCGTCTGTCTGTCACGCGTCTGTCTGTCACGCGTATGTCTGTCGCGCGTGTCTGTCGCGCGTCTGTCTGTCGCGCGTCTGTCTGTCACGCGTCTGTTTGTCTGTCGCGCGTCTGTCTGTCACGCGTCTGTCTGTCGCATGTCTGTCTGTCACGCGTCTGTCTGTCACGCGTATGTCTGTCGCGTCTGTCTGTCGCGCGTCTGTCTGTCGCGCGTCTGTCTGTCACGCGTCTGTTTGTCTGTCGCGCGTCTGTCTGTCACGCGTCTGTCTGTCGCGCGTGTCTGTCACGCGTCTGTTTGTCTGTCGCGCGTCTGTCTGTCACGCGTCTGTCTGTCGCGCGTGTCTGTCGCGCGTCTGTCTGTCGCGCGTCTGTCTGTCACGCGTCTGTTTGTCTGTCGCGCGTCTGTCTGTCGCGCGTCTGTCTGTCGCGCGTCTCTCTGTCGCGCGTGTCTGTCTGTCTGTCTGTCTGTCTGTCTGTCTGTCTGTCTGTCTGTCTGTCTATCTGTCTGTCTGTCTGTCTGTCTGTCTGTCTGTCTGTCTGTCTGTCTGTCTGTCTGTCTGTCTGACTGACAGTCTGTCTGACAGTCTAGGAAACTGCATTAATTTTGGCATGTGTCGCAAATAGACGGACGTCAAAATAAACCAGTTATTAAGTTAACACAACAGACAACAACAAATTAACAAACACTATTGCATAATATCCATTTGATAGCCACCTGATACGGTATAGACAACTGCAATTTGGGATAGGTGTTACTGTAACATACGCTGAACGTCTGATGTTTAGGTAAAACATTTTCTGTATTTTCTCTAAAAACGCCATCTCTTAGAAATGACTGTACTCATTGTATTGAACTACTGGGCTCAGATGAGCCTCTAGATAGAGACGACGGAATATGCCCTAACGGAGGTATTGATCCACGCATTTGATGGGACCTTCCTGTTTCGGCAATGCTCTGCTAGATGGCAATCTACAGCGCTGCAAGGCGGAACAAAAAGTTAAGCAAGCCACATACGAAGAGAATTAGTTGTACGTGGGGTGCAGCAAAAGATTAAACTGCAAATCTCTTGAAGACCCAGTTCTAGCTCTACCTTTCAAATAAAAACGTTATTTATTGTTCAAAGTTGATAAAATCTTCAGTGTAACTTCTTAGATTAATAACGAGTTGGGCTGCATACAAAATAATTTTTTGATACAAAAGAAATAATTTTACATCTTCATCTTAGGCTTTATTCAAATATAAAACATCTAAGATCTCATAAAACAAATAAAAAGAAAACATCGCAACGAAATATTTCGTTTCGGAGTTGCGATCTTTTCAAAACGGAGCCTTAAAAATGTAAATTAATAACGCAAAACAAAATGGAAATGACTAATATTATCGATACAGTCAGGTTTCCTGTGGATTGGTGAGGTTTAATACAGGGCTTGTGTCAGTTCCTGTATGGTTAGTGGTGGATTAGGGCGCTTGCGAACAGGTCGGTCCAGCTAATCCCACACGTGTTCAATAGGATTCAGGTCAGGGCTTAACGCCGGCCATTCCATGACCTCACTTCCACGGTCTTGTAAAAAGTTTCTGGTGATGCCGGCGGTATGTGGCTTTGCATTGTCCTGCATTAGCATGAAATTTTGACCGACGCCAAATGCAGCGGCACCACACGGGCCTCCAAAATGTTTTCAATGTCATTCATGGCATAGTTTACCAGGAACAACAAGATCATTTCTGTTATCTATACTGGATTCCAGTTAGACCTCTCTGTGATCTAGAGCAAACCTCATTCGCGCTGCTTTGTGATGCTACATAAGGCGTGGTGCGCGTACAGGACTTGGTTTCAAATTCGCTTCTTTTAATCTGTTTCTTACAGTTTGATCAGATATTTCTATTCCATGTGATCGTCTTAGCTAGTTTAGGAGGTCTCGTGCTATTAGTACGCTGACGTAGAGAGGAAATGACAAGAAATCGATCTTGATTTTGAGTATTTTTTCGATTTCGACTTTGTCCAGTTCTTCCGACATATTGGCCAGTCTCCCAAAACCGATTCCATAAACGCTGAATAACATAAGGGGAAACTCGATGGTCCGTGCTAACATGTCGAATAGAGTCAGCCATCATGCTGAATAAGGGCGACAGCACGAGCAACTTGCACTGCCTCATTTTACTTCTAATGACGTTTTTATTCAACGAAAACTGACAAGTGAATTCATTTGTCATGTTTAATAAGCTTTCATACGTGAGTTCAAAGCATACTTGACATTTTTTCCATTTCGTTTTGCGTTATTAGTTTTTGTTGAAATGTCATCTGTAATCGTAGATGACCTTTTGGTCGAGATTTGTTTTAGCTGATCCTCATTGTTGATCGTATGAGCGGTTTGAAGTACTGAATGTAACTGACGGTAAGTTTACTCACAGTTGTGAGTGGTCCTTAAAGACAACCCTGTGCTGATGTTCGGGACGGAGATAATATGAGGAAAGGCAAAAATAGACGATTCTGATATGGGGTTAAATTTACGTAAGAAATCAAGATCAAATGCGAGGTTGGCATGGTGGGGGCATTGGAGGAGACGTTGCTTCGTTGGGGTGGATAATTGTTTGGGAACAACAGTGGATTGTCGTTTAAGACGGACTTCTGATGCACGCCCCTCGAGGGGCTTTAACCCAGATGGGACAATGGCTGTAAAATTGGAATTAAATGAGGTGTGAACAGTTGAAATTGATATTTAAAAGAGGCAAGATAATCACCCTACAAGTGGAGTGCGCGCAGCCGGCTGCACACCAATCTGATTTAAGAAACAGTTTTCTCCCGTAATGAACAGCACTCCCAGTTTTTGGTATTCAACTCAATGATCCAGCAAATTATAATTTTTCGAACTTTTTCTTTCGCCGTGCTTCCCGAATCGGCGACGAATTTATATTCCGACGAAAAATGCGCGGTATTTAGCTCAAAATGCCAATACAGTGTAGATAATGTTGAATCATTCCTAGTGCGGGAAATTTTATACACGTTTAAACAAGCAATTTTCAAACTATTCGGGCCAACCGGGCGCCGCGCGCTCCTCGGCGCTGGATGTTTTAAATCTTTTTATGTGTAACGTAAATTTAGAAAGCTGCGCCGAAGTATTCGCCCTTCCGCCGTCGGAAGGGATTGTTATATGGAAAAACTTCGCCCCTTTACCGTACTGAATGAAATGAACAGCCACTTGAATAGGTTTAACGTTGTACATCCGTTTCCTATTTTCTATCGAAACTCGCATCAATCTTACTAAACTAAAACTCATTTTATACACTTCCATGACAAGGTATTTATAACAATATTTATAATAACTTTAACAGAATGCTGAGCACAGATATGAGATAGCAAAACTTGGTTGACAGTGACTGAATTACTACACACCTTCAACCATTGGAGATTGTTAATACAATGTCTACAATTCAGTGTTGCTCATGAGTAGAGCGTGAAGAAATCTTTAAGCTAGGTGCTGGTCTTTACAGCTGAAGCGGTACAATCGTCCAACAGCTTTGTCAGTCGATTGGGGCTTACCTTCTCTCCTTCTCTGGGCGGAGCCACGTGACTCGTACCGCCTTAGCTGGAAAGATCAGCACCTAGTTTAATAATTTTGCAAGGATAATTTTACTTGTTCAGAAATAGTTTTGAAAGAGAAGAACAAAATCAACAATCGACTCTTTATGGAATCCTCATAATGCCAAAATGGAGATGAGGGGAGAGACCGGTGCCTAAGGGCAGCAGCATAGCATATCATCCCCATGCCAGAAAAGGTCTGGAAATTTAATTTTAAATCGCATTATTTCTGTCCCTAGAAGGCAGTAAATCGATCCATGTAGACATTCGCTGTCGTGTGACCGAACTGCAACCGAAGAGAACGGAAGTTCTGCGCGGTACTCTTACTAAAAGCAGTGCGTGTTCTGAAATAATACTTAATGGCTTTCGGCGGATAACTCTTTCTCTTTAAGGGCGGCAGTCTCGTTCCGACCTCCCGCTTCGGCGCCCTGCCTAATGGGCAACGCACACTTGATTTCCAATTAGCAAACATAGAATGGACCGGCGAGTGCCGGCGATCTCGGACCACCACTTAACGATATCGGCCCGCATCTTCCAACGTTACCTATATTCAACAGGTAAACCGCGCGATCTGCCTTATACCACCCCACGCCATCAGCCTGACGAACAACCCCGACGCCGACTCCCCTCCACTCGATATTGTTTTAATGCGTAATATCTAGTCTTTTCAATTTTTTATTGACTTAAGTGGCGTAAATATATATATATATATATATATATATATATATATATATATATATATATATATATATATATCTGCCTTATACCACCCCACGCCATCAGCCTGACGAACAACCCCGACGCCGACTCTCCCTCAACTCGATATTGTTTTAATGCGTAATATCTAGTCTTTTCAATTTTTTATTGACTTAAGTGGCGTAAAAATATATATATATATATATATATATATGTATATACCTATATATATATATAGGTATATATATATATATATATAGGTATATATATATATATATATATATATATATATATATATATATATATATGATGACGAGTATGGAAACCTTTATCAACCTCATCATCCAGTAAACTTCAAATGACTGTAGTCAAAGTAGGCGCAAATTTTTACATTTGTTCCCCCCCCTCCCGCCGACTTCGGCTACAACCATTTATAAGGACCCGTTATATTATTTGCATAGTGCGCATAGTTTTGAACATTCGGCCAAGCGTATCGCGTAAACATAACTGACTTTTTTACGCCATGTCTTCAGCCCTTCAGCTATTACGGAATTTGGAGGGGGTTGCTGGGCCGGAGAGGGGGGTAGCGCCACGGTCTACGGAATACCCACACATACCTAGAGCGACTTTAATTGAAGGAAGAGCTCAAAAATCAACAGAAAAAAGGTCGCCCGTGCGCTCCTATATTTTTTCACTCGCGATTAATTAAATTTCGCAGGAATGTAGTTCCGCAGGGGTTTCTTTCAGTATTCACGACCGCCAATCTACCATCCCCCTCCTGCGTACACAGGGATGCTGCCACCGCCATGCATACTTACCTTAATTAAATATTCACTGACCTTCGCTACTGTCATAGATATTATTTAATTTGGAAATAATTCAATAATAATTATTTTTAGAAAATTATAATAAAAGGCGGACCCCGAAGATGACCTCTTTTATGGCCGAGGCATGGCCGAATAGCAAAAATATTGGAAAGTAAAGTAAAAATACGAGTTTCGTCTACAGCGAACTTCAATCGCGTTTTGCTCAGAAACTATTTTGGCGTGTTGGCGCGTGAAATTATTCAGCGAGTTTTCAACGTATATGAATTAGAAAAATTTAATGGCATGCTGAAATAAAAATATTGCATAGTTTTTCAGAAAAACATCACAGAGCTTTCCTAATGTTTTTTGCCCCTTAATGTGCAAATACTATTCCAATTCTTGTCTGAATTTGGCGGAAATACTAAACAATGCTTGTGTTAAATATTGCTTACCTTGCTTGTACCAATACTTACTTACATCTACGGCGAAATAAGTTCTGTTTGCTGGTCGCGATAGATCGCTACGATATCTAAGTCAAGTGAGTGTGGTGCGGCGTTTATGTTTGAAAGTAAATGTTTGTCTAAGAAGTGTGTTAAGTATTCTTGGTTCCCGCCGAGTTTATTGTTATCCAGATGTAGCTTCGGATTTCGTCCGCGACTAGAGTATAATTTTGTTAGGGTGAATTCACTTAATCGTACCTGTTTCCCTCTAATTAAACAACGCGGAAGAGGAGTTCAAACGTGGCCGCCATGCAAAATCCGAAGATTTCTCTTTGACGGGGGCCCGGCCCGACGAGACGGCGAATTCCGCGACACCCGCGTCCGCCGATAAAGTGGATTGTAGTGCCACCATTTCGCGTATTTCATACCGTACGTACCCGACGATCTATTTGTGGGCCGACATGGATAGCGAAGACCCATTTGCCGGCAATTGCCCGATACATCCACTACCAGCGCGCACCAGACGTTGATGAAATGTCCTCTTCTCGTATAAATACCAAATATGTTCTTACGAGAATGCTAGTCCGCCCGAGTTTTATCAAAAGAAAACGCTATAATTAAGCTAATTTATATCAGATCACTCAGATTACTTACTGTTGTATTCGTATTAGGTTAAACTAAGTCCTAACTGCGCGGTGCTTTGACGTTTCGTTTAAGATGCGAACTGAAAAAATTACGAATTAATAATTATTACTACACGTACAACATAAGTTATTGGTTTCTCAAAGTCTATTTGTGCCGCTTTTGAAATTTTGAAGCAAAAACGCGCGAGAGGATGTTTTGCGTCGATTTTAAAAACTCACGCAACGTACATTTCACAGTCAGACCATCCGTTATTTAACACCCTGTATATAGGCCTCCGGGGAGAGCAATACATTAAAAAAATTATTGGAAGCCAACATTTGTACAAACCTTACGTGTTTCCTCGACAGGTTGCTTACTTCGAAGAGTTAGATTTGATGAGTAACGGGAATTGTCAATAGGATGTTCCCTTTCTATTGTCGCCATTTTGCAAGTCGACTGTAATTTAACTAATTGCTCTTATCGAGCTAGAACAATGCATTCGAGTAAACAGATCTCTGTCTATTGAAGGGTTAGGATAGGGGGATTTCCAAAGCCCGCCGCCGAGCCCGGAGGTGTTAAAGGAACGGGCTTCTCACGCACGAAACACAGAACAGCGGGATTTAAAACAGTATACCTTTATTTATTAATCGATTCCCAATAACAATTGAAATAAACGTCATCAATTTCAATCCTAACGAACGGAATATGCAAACATATATTACAGTCAATCAGCATAATATACATAATCGCTACATAGTACTCACTTGAAAATGATTAGAGATTTTTTTTTACTAAGGGCTGAACTAGGACACCGATTATGCTATTCGAAACACTGGCTAGATTTTGGTTGTTTAGGGAGCGTTAATATTTAGCAAAGCACGTATATATATTTAATTTACTTTTGGCACATCTCATACTAGCACAGCATGTTTTCTCGGGTTCTTTTTGGTTAACACGAAGTTTTAGAACACGGGCAACACAATCACCAACAGCATGAAGGAATAGCAGATGTTCGGGTCGCCACTGCCGCTTGATGAGGGCGACGACGAAGTCGCAGATATCGGCGCCCCCTCGTCCGATTCTGTAAGGGACCGCTGATATCCATTTTTGTGCACGCCGCCACTTTCTGACTCGTCTTCTTCCGCATCATGGCCAGTGATGTTATCGTCCACCGACAGGTCTTCTCTATCTTGTATTTCCATCTCTACAACATAAACACGAATAACTAGAGACTGCAGAAATATAGAGGCAATCATCCAATGCGAATCAGGCCGGATGACAACTGACAGCTATTACTGAAATTGAGATACTTTTTAGTTACACTTAAAAATGTAAATTAATAACGCAAAACATATGGATGGATCCCACAGCCTTGAATTACTTCAAGGACTCGTTTGAACCCTTTCATCGGAGGATGGGTGCACCGTCGAGCACGCTTACGCTGAGAACTCTACCACATGTCATATCTCTCAGCGGCTTCTCATTACCGACATACGTGGGATAGGGTAGCGCCACATCGAGAAGGGTATAGACTTGACTTTAAATTTTTAAGTGTACCTTAGAAGTAACTAAGAGTTGTAACATTGTATACCAAATTTGATTTGCCTAATACTACTATTTAAAAGTTACAGGTTTCGAAAAGCGTGTTCCCCTAATTTTTTTGAGCCGTGTATAAAAGGGTGCTTCATATTAAATTATTACCTTATCGAGCGCTAAAATTGAAATAAGTAAATGACAAAATGTAAGAACAAGACGTATGTTAATCGTGTTGTCCTGTACGAAATTGAAATGTGTAGTATTTCCGAAGGGACATGTCCCACGCCGTAGGGCAATAAAAACAGATTGATCTTGAAGGAAATCGGAAGTGAGCGGTGCCGGGCACTCGACAGTATATCTCGGAGGGCTTTTGCTACCGAGATTTGACTTTGAAAAAAGTGTCGACCTATTGAAATAAATTTGAACGGGCGATAAAACGAAACAAGTAAGAAAGTAGTCAAACTGTTAGCAGTCATGCACCCGCCGCCGCCGCCGCTTGTAAAGCAACCGGGTTCCGATCAGCCGGGTCGATTTTCGTAAAAAATTCAATCCCGTTTTATGGCGTCACCATTCGCCAATAGAGGGCTCAGTCTCATCAGCGTTGCCGCATAAATCACAACCGAATCACAACGGGTATGCTTACAACTAGCGATGGGCATAATCGAGATATTTTAATAATCGATATATAGTAGTCGCGATATATTGATAATCGATTATATTAGTAGTTAAAATTAGTAGTACTAATTTAGTACTTTAAATTAGTAGTACTAATATAGTTGTTAAAATTAGTAATACTAATTTAGTTGTTAAAATTAGTAGTACTAATTTAGTAGTTAAAATTAGGATTACTAATATATTGATTATGCCCATCACTACTTACAACTTACCGTATAGACGTATGTTGCCTTCTGCGTCGCCGATGGAGTTCTTCGAAATGCACTTGTATCCGCCGAGGTCCGACTTGTGGATACGCGTGATGACCAGACGCATCTGCACGCTGTACTGCGAGCTCGGGATCTCGGTCATCAAATATTTGTCGTTGGATATGATCATATCACCTGCGAAAAGCACGGAACTAAGCGGCCATGTAATTAAAAATGTGCGGATGAAAAATAATGCAGCGTTAAATCGCGACTATAGCAACAATGCTTTAGTATCCGAAGCAGTTAATTAGCGACCGAAAACGAGCGCGCGGAGCAAAAAGCAGAACAGCACAGCCCGCCATGAGAAACGGTGATAGTTGCAAGTGCAGTTCATTTTTGTAATATACGAGGAACTGTACGGGTATACCGAGCTGGTTATGGTAAGTGGTAGCACAATAAACATAACGGAACGATTTGCCCACGAACAATATTTTCATGGCGTGTTTTGCGTCTGCTACTCCTGCAACTTCTTAAACTGTTATTAGACCGGAGAACACGTTATATTATTCTTATGCTTTTTTACTTGCGCCATATACTTGCAAATTCAATTTCCTACGTGTGGTAGCAACCACACCTCTCACACGTTCATGTTACAATTTCACAGATGTTAGAAAACCTACAGGACTATTTTATAATGTACAAAATCAAGGGTAAGACGCCGTGTGACCAAAGATTAAATAATGGCCAACATAAATTGTCGCTGTCGTAAATAATTGAAATCTTTAAATACCTTGAAAACAAACAAACTCATTTATTTCAACATTTTCAACAAGAAAAACCTTTACGAATCATATTGATTGTGATAATGATTCCGCATAATACAGAGACATATGTTGGTCCTTGTTTCTTACCTTTGTTACTTACCTAGGCCAAAGGTTACCATGAAGTATACAATTAACATAAGCTAAACTGGAAGGGTACTGAAGCATAATTTACTTCATATTACACATTTCCGTACTTGTAACAAACAGTGGTTCTAAAGCAGTTGCCTTAATTTGGTGTTAACGAACAGTTGGCTTAGGTGTATTGAAAATTGGTGCATAATCAATGGGAATTAGATAGCTGAGTTAATCAAGTGTCTAAGAGAGTCATAAAGCTGACACGTTTCGCAATTTAATCAGCACCTCAGGTTTAAATAGTTAAATAATGGCCTAGCGTCAATAATTAAAAGGCATCGCCACGCGGACGGGAGCTGAATAATTCACTGTTGGGAAAAATGGCCATAACTTGCGGATATAAAAAAAGGCAATGTCGAAAGTTTCGGACTTTAGGGCCGGGCAGAAGAATTTCCCAATAAAATAGCTCGAAAATGGCGAATAATTTCAATTTGACATTTTTCAAGGCGTATTTTAATGAAGGAAATTGTTTGCTACAAGTTTAATATCGGAGACGGGGGAGCGCTGGAGGGGATGAGGGCGATTGAGCGCCGCGACGCTCACCGCTTTCCTTAGTCCAGTAGTTAATCGCTTTCGGAGATGCCTCGACGTGGCACTGTAGCGTCACATCCGTGTTGATCGGCGCCCCTACTAACTGATTTGGCACTTGTATTAACGGATGAACTGCAAATTAATTATAGTTATTACTGATCGATATGCAGAGCGCCGGATATCAACGTGTGCTGCGCATGTGTGTCTGTTTGCTCTCCTATCTTAGATGCACTTCTCAAAGCGATTTTGACGGAATATTATCATTAGCGGAGGATGTGCTCCTCAAAGGCTACCATTTCAATTACTGCCGCACCAGAAGGGCAATTAGATTTATTACAGATGTTTAATTAAAGCCTCAAACTAGCGCCAACAACCAGCGCTACCTACCGCACACAAAACCCATATTTACACAAATCTAACGTTTGATCATAATAACTTCACCGCGTAATGACTTAATGATAATTCAATTACAACTCCAGCCATATATCTCTTTCGATTACAGAAGAATATAAAGTGTCATTACAAATGATTCTAGTCGAAGTAGGCCAACAATTCTGGATTATGTCAATTCTGGCCAGGATTATGTCAACTGATTCACTCTTTAAATCAGCAATGTAAACTCAAACAGTTTATTTTGCGACTAAAAACGTGTGGAAATATAATAATATTCGAAAGTTAAACATTTACCTACAGGAATTAATTTAAAATAATTCGCCAAATTAATATTATAGTTTTTCGCGGGTGCCCTGTGCAGTTGAACAACGCTACATTTCCTGTAATTATAAATTTCGCCCGGACTGTTATTTATTATTACATAGAAAAACGGCCGGCAATGGCGGTGACGCAAGGGTTCGGACGGCGGCGAAATTTATTCGCTATCCCGCTATTCCTACACGCGCCAATATTAACTACTGGACGCGGAATTGTAAATTAGCGGGACCGGCTAGCGAACTGCCGGAGTCTCGCAGTTGCCGCCGCTTTGACGCGGAAAGAAAATTAATAAACATGAGTCGGAAAATGATGATCGAATAACAGAACGTCCGTAACGTGCGCCAGTAAATAGGGGAAATTGAAATTGTTTTAAAACTTTTGCAAACATGAAGTATGCGGCGCACTTTGTCTCAATTCAACCCGCCGCCCCCTCGACGGCCCTTTAGTTTAGCCGTACTAAACATAGAGTTTTCCTCGCCAACATACTCTACTTTGATTTTACGAATCGCAACTTGAAGAGTGAAACTATCAACCGACTTCATCTAATCTTATCACTTGTAATACACTGACAGGGTACTGTGATACTTAACAACTAATATCAAAACAATGAGAAAACTTCATGTACTTAAACGTGATAGATGTACTCTAGTTATAGTCAGGTTTACGTAAAATCCACTATATCTCAGAACATAGACATTTTTGTATAGAGATAAATTGGGTTAGATCGATTTAGAATAATCAATTTAACCCATTGAGCATTAAAAATATATAAAATATTCTGAAAAAAAACATTCCCGGCGACTCCACCATTTCGCTAATTTGTTAAAATCGGGATATTTATACGAATAATACATAAATCTCCGACTGGGAAATGAAAATTACCCTAAACGGCTTCTTTTTCTTGCATTTCCTAAACGACAAACTCATTTATAGTTCAATTTTTGAATAAACATATTATTTTGGATTTTACGACAGAGCGTCGTTTTTTCTCGAAAAGTTTTAAACCCGAACTGTGTCTCATCTATAATCATCGGTAAACGTTACGGAATGGCAAATTGGCCCATGAATGCATTTCTGAAGAGTTTGTTGCTCTACGTTCCCGAGAAAACCTGAAATATTTGCAAAATGATCTGTTTAAAAAAATGTTGTACCCTATTTGACTAAAATCCACTATATCTCAGAAGCTAGACATTTTTCTATATAGATAAATTGGGTTAGATCGATTTAGAATGATCAATTTAACCCATTGAGCATAAAAAATTTATAAAATATCCTGAAAAAAATCTTTCCCGGCTCCTCCACCATTTTGTTTATTTGTTAAAATCGGGATAGTTACAGGAATAATGTATAAATCTATGACTGGGACATGAAAACTACTCTAAACGGCTTCTTTTCCTTGTATTTCTTAAACGACAAACTCATTTATAGTTCAATTTTTGAATAAACATTATTTTGGATTTTACGACAAAACGTTTTTTTTTTTCTCGAAAAGGTTTAAACCCGAACTGTGTCTCATCTAATCATCCAATATTGATGATTCAAACGTTACAGAATGCCAAATTGACCGAAGAATGCATTTCTGAAGAGTTTGTTGCTATATGATCGCGAGAAAACCACGAAATTTCACCAAAAAAATAATCTATTTACAAGGCAACTAGGTACTGATTTTCAGTAGATCTTTTTTAGTTTAAAAGTTATCCCTATGTATTTATATTTAGAATATATAATGTTGTGACCGTAAAATGTGTGTGTATTGTTGCGGATGTGCCTTTGATTGTAGACAAATGAGTAAGATTGTGTTTTGAAAGGGCTTTGGCGGATTTTTTTGTCGCGTTGCCGTCGCAGCGGTAGTGGCGGTGGGCGGCGGAGCGGATTTGTATTTTTTTGTCGGGTGATCTAATAACGCCGTCGGTTGGCTCGTCGGATGTGGCCGTTGAAGGGCTTACTTAAAACACGTTTCCAACACGTATGTATTTGTAAATATGTGGCGTTCGGAAACAACGCGGTGAGCAAACAATTGTTTTAAAACCCGTATGAATATGGATGCGGCGCGCGGCGGTATGCAAACGCACAATGGCCCGGGGGTAATGGACGTGTACTAAGTATACAATACTGCCTGATTATAGACGCAACCGTAAATGCCTGGGGCCGTAGCGCGACTTCAATCATTTCCTGGACACGTGTTTAAGCGTTGTCAGTTTTGCCGACGGACGCGGCCCGGCCCCATTTATGCAATACACATCACGATAATTTATGTATTACATTAAATAAATGTATGAGCCGCCCCCTCGATCCACGATCCGCATTTGCGCTCCCGGGCCCCATCTCTCTGATGCGCTCTCTGACGCGCTGCGCTAATAAACTTTCTGGAATATTTAGCATTTATTAATGAATTTTACTCAGAGCCGCATTCCCGTCCAAAGGTATCCATTAAATGTGCTCCCGGCATTCGGACACAACTTTCAAGTGTCCACCCATCTTTACTGTGCGAACGTACAACTCCACACTCTTCGCATTTTACCCTACCTACCGCGACTCAAATGGAATAATTCAATTAGCCACGCCAGTAAAACAGTATGTAACATTCCACTAAAACATTACTGCATCCCGAATGTACGCTAAAACAATTCTGCCTGCGTCAAAGATAGGGTTTCTAAACGTAGAAACCCTATCTTTGAAGAAGCCTTCAAAAGCATCCACCAAAACTTCGAGCATTTATAATAGATTAGAGTAACGCAAACTCTGATGCTAATGAATATTTGACAAGAAACACATTCCAAAAAAACTGTTGTCTAGAGATTTATTGTCAAAATAAGGTACTTGTACCATGTACTTTGTACCATGCAAGTACATGGCTTTGAAGCGTCACATATGAATTACACCAATAATTCTTTCGATATAGTCTTATACTAATTTGTTTGGTCAAATACAGTAATATAGTAATAAAATTGCCAAAATACATTCTGGCATGTGCCTTATTATCTTTTTAACACGTCAGAATCGCTTTGAGAAGTACACCAGAACGAGTCAAAAAACATAGCAACTTAATAAACAGTTGAAAGACGACAATGTTAGTTTATTACTTTTGAAATAATAGTTATTTATAGTGTATCAACTTAAAGTGTATCACAATGTTTGTATATAGGGTGCTACGAAAATACCAAAACACCAAAATGTGGGTCGCCACCCAAAACTTGTGGATAACACGAGGAAAACTTACAATGCACATGGAGACTCATCCGCTTGCTCACTGAAGGAGGAACGCCATTGGCAGCAATGCAGAGATAAGCGCCCATCTCGGATCTGGTGACTTTGGACAACGTCAGAACTTCTCCGTCTATGGAAGAGACCCTGTTGGGTTTGGCGGCTGGAACTCGCGTCACAATCTGGCCGCCATCTTCTCTCTTCCACACGATGCGTGGCTTTGGAAAACCCCTGGCTTTGCAAACTAGCTTCGCAGAGCCTCCTTCAGGGACCATCATGTCCCCCGACGTTTCTTCGTTGATGATGTCTGGCGGTATAACTACTTCCAAGAATGCAGTCTTGGAAAATCATAAACACATCATCAGGGATGCAGTGGTTTGGACATTGAGCACTTACTTGCATCTTCATTGGATCTGTGTTGACCTGACACATGTACTGGCCTCTGTCTTCCCTCCTAACGCTACGGATGTTGAGGGTCCACGTGTTGAAGTCGTTGTGGGTGACTGACAGCCTAGCATTATTTGTAATCACGTGCTCGTGGATGGCTAAGATAGCCTTTGTATCAGCCTTGATCCAAGCGACCTAGGGACCGAGAAGAACTTTTGCCTAAGCTACAGCTATACGACCATGGTGTTGGTTATTATAACTAGACCGTGCAGATAAATCATGCAAACTACTGAATTAAAAAATAAAATATGCCATATCAATTTATTCAAAGCATATTCTATTTTTACTTCAACTATAGACTCACTATTAATAAAAATCGTTTAAAATCTATGATTACGTCTTGCAGGCAGAAAATTAGGGGTTAAACTTAATTGTTTCGACCGAAATAACAGATTCGTAATAAACAGAATTGTCAACAGTGGCCGCCGCGCACAATGCAATGATTATATTGGCCGGGCCGACATGGCCATATCCGCTTTTGACTATAAAGGGAATTATTAACACATCTTACAATTGGTGGCACGCAAATTTGGGCTCCGCACGGCTTACTGATATTTCGCCATAATCAATCAATTACGATTTATCTGTGCCCCCGACGCATGTGCTTTTATTAATTGCTAGCACATGGCTGAGTGGCACAGATAAAAGTACCAGATAGATGTCAACGGTTAATATTGACGTAATTGCAACTCCACGCGGAATACAATTCATTACACGCGGACCATCGATTAAATACCATTGCAATACCAGATTGTTACGTTTGTCACCATAACATAGATCAAGAGCCATGACATTTCCAACATGATTCACTATTCTCCAGGTATGGTGCTTTTTGATGTAGTTTTCGCGAAGTGTCGTTTTCTATACACCTCCAGACCCAGAGCGACATATTACAGATCATAACCCGTAATATCTTAATAAGACCTAAGCTAAAGTACTGCCTCTCTTGTTCCAATAATCCAGTCTGAATAAATACTATGAAAGACTTTTTTTTTAATTTGGACAATTTAATCTCAATAGAAACATCAAATCTCAAAAAGATAATAATAATAATAATAATCCACGCCTAAACATCCCCTAACAGCTTTCGCCACTACGGGGGCATCGGCAGGCCCGAATTATCATTATTATGGCCCGCGTCTGTTGGCTGTTCTGAAATATAAAGAAGTTTAGAAAAAGACAAATGATAACTATAAAAGCACAAGTTATTTTCTTCTAAACTTCTCTGGACTTGCACTCTGGAGTATTGTAGTGCGTGTTTGTAATAAGTTGGCAACCATGTTAACAATAGGGACGCACAGTCCAGGTTGAATTGAGAGGGGAGCCTTAACCCTACTCTTGAACGATCGTTATATTATAACCGACGATTACGTAACGAACGGTTGCGCGGTTCTTTATTAATGCCAGCATTAATATTCAATTTCGTGTAATGTTTGTGGTTTGATCGTCGGCGGGCAACTGCGAGGTGCCTAACGTAAGTGAAATTCGCTGATCGGCGTGAAATAGTGGGGGTCGTAGAGAGGCGATTTTACAATGGAGGCGGATTAAATCAGATCAATTTGCAGACGGTACGCAACGGTCGGCAGGCTGCAGGGGGCAGCCTCTTACTGAATGTTAATGCGAACATTTGTACAGAAGCATTACGCTCCCCATTGTGGGCAAGTTTCTCTGCGGAGATCACATAATCCTTCTGTTTCAACAATATGCAATTGTATATGACATACAATGGGGTGCGCTTCGGAGTTAGTCGGCGTCCGGACTTTGCCGGGCCCCGGTACTTATAATTTCGAATCACTTTTACAGCAGCGATGTCGTGCAATAGGATTTGATGTTATCGCAAATACGAGTCTGCTACTGACGGCTACCGGGGACATCCGAAAATCGTGATCCAGCCTCGAGGCCCGAGTAGCCTTCATATGCAAATCTGAATAGCATTTATTCACCTTCGCTGCCTCCAGCACTGCAAATACTTATCTCGACCAAGTGAGAAAACATCCACGGATGGAACCTGAGCTAGAATTGACAAATACAAAGCCATATGAAGACAGAAGTATGGAAGAAACAACTAATGCTACTATTGTAGGAAGGAAATCGAATATCCCCCGTTACTCCTAACGAACTGAAAAATTAAATTAAAAAATTACCTAAAACAGCCATAGTTAAGATAACTAACCCCTGCAACGCAGCAATTTGGAAAACTGCGGAGGTAGTGATGATTCCCAAGCCAGGAAACCCACCAAATGAAGCATCCTCCTACAGGCCGATTTCTTTACTGCCCACATTGTCAAAACTGTTTGAAAAACTACTTGTAAAACGACTGAAGCCAATCTTAGATGGAAGAAACATTATACCCGCTCATCAGTTTGGATTCAGAAACAAACATTCGACAATTGATCAGGTGCACAGAATAACAATGTTAACAGAACGAACTTTAGAAGAAGAAAAGGTATGCTCCTCTATATTCCTGGATGTGGCAAAAGCCTTCCACAAAGTTTGGCACGAAGGTCTACTCTATAAGCTGGATCGGCTACTACCCTTCGAGTATAACCAACTATTAAAATCATATCCTGCTGACAGATACTTCCGTATAAAGCAAGATAACGAGTACTCAACTCTTAAATGTATTAAAGCTGGAATACCACAAGCTAGTGCACACCCAGGATCTTCCACAACCAGATGGCGTTACCGTTGCCACGTTTGCTGATGACACTGCTATCATGGCAGCAGATACAAATGTTGACGAGGCAACACTAAAACTGCAGAATGCTGTCAACGATATTAGTGAGTAGTTAGTGCCGACAAATTTCGCTACAAAACTATGACAAAACTAGACTCCCTGGTTGCGGAAGATGATGTGTATGACTTTCAGGGTTGAGTGAAATTTAGTAAAAGTTTAGGCTAAATTGAGTCAATTGAAAGACGCTGATGTTTTAGGACATAAAAAATTCTCTGTCTTACCTAAAAACAGGACCTAACCTATATTCATACCGACGCATAGAAAAGTGCCTGGTGTGTTATTATTGATGGCAGATGGCCAACAATAAACATGTTACGTCAAATGGCCGATTGATTGTATTATAAAAGCAACAGTTTAACCATTTATAACGTTTTCGGGCGCGCCTCGGATTACATTTAACAACTGTTGGCATTTATTTAACGTAAATATTTTACGCGATCATTCTATTTCTGACAGAGGAATAATCGGCTGCTCGCGTGAAAACAATGAAATTCGCGATTCGACGTCAAAACGTGCTCGCTGTCCATTACATCGGGTGACGTGCGCGGACCGCCCATCGGCCAGTGGCGGGCCGCGTTGGGTGCAAGGTGCTAGGGTGCAGTTTGTGCCTTCGTACCAAAATGCCATCGGTGCCTGGTGCAGGTGCAGAGGTGCGTCGGTGCGTATTGGCAACGCACAATCCACATCGAGGCAACATCGTGACTCTACCAACACGTACCAGTGGTTATTTCTTATTTTTGAAAAGCGAAATCAGACCACAAATTGCCTCGATGTGATTTGACGTTAGTGACCATTGCACACAGAAGTAACATGTTGGATACACACCCGCGCTGTAGCTGGATCTCCACTCACCCTGTATCCCCCCAGGTTATTAACAACACAGGTGAATGTCGCATCGCGACCCTGAGCCACCGTTATGTTTTCTAACGGATACAGGAAGTCCGGCTCATATCCAGCAGCTTCAACTGCAACAGAACCAAACAAAAACATCAAACATACAATCTAGTATAATTTCTGGCTGTTAGGAACATATAAGACAATGTGTGATCATGGGCACCGTTACAAAATGGTCGAGGGGGAAGGGAAATTTTCTTTTAAGGGCAATTCTCCTTCGGTTCTGATAGAATACTATTATGTACTGGCACTGAGTTCAGGATTTCTGTGAGAGACAGGTAGCATGAGGGTTGTTGGGGCGGTTTTGTCGTGGGGATAGCGTTTTTTTTTTTAATCTGTCGACCTAATTAGAGAGCGTGGAACGTGGGGCGTTTAAATACGTCTCTTCATTGCCCCGGATGCGTTTATTCAAAATGAAATATACCGCGTTATACAAGCGCTTACCTGTCTAGGCGCCGAAAGGGCTTCCCTCACTAGGCAACATAAATCAGGACCCTTTTTGTTCGGTGCCTTCTAAACTTCGGTCCCATAGTGCGGCCCCGTTTTGAATAAAGTGGAAATTAGAGACCGGGGCCATTCGATCTTTTGACCACCAACCGCAGAAGGGCTGATGGCGCCCTCGCGATTTTGCCCCATTCTTTAAACTACACAAATAAATGCACCCTCCGACGCTCATTCAATCCGCTACCTTTGATTTAAAAACTCACTGTCAACACGCTTTTCCAGCATGAATTGCTGAATTCCACATTTTTCATTACATTAAAATTTCCTCCTATAAGCATTTAATAGCCTTTATATCTAGATTACTTCCGTGGTCTGAGTCTAAAATCTATTGATTTCCGGGTGGAAACCGCGTTGAGGACTCGACGGTTCGCGCTCTGTTGCAAGAGGCATCTTCAGGACTAAGTTATCAAACCAAGTGCTAAGAAGATGCTAAGAAGTGCTAAGAAGATCTTCTTAGCACTTGGTTTGATAACTTAGTCCTGAAGATGCCTCCGGAAATCAATATATCAATAATATGATTCTTAGACGCCTCTTGCAACATAATGTAATAGATAATATGTAATAATGTAATAGAGGATAGTAATAATTGTACATATAAAGTAACAAAAACGATTCAGAGAATATTTCCTAATAAGTTCCCTCGTAAAGGAGTTAATTGCTGTTGTCTTAAAGAGTTTGATGTTGTATGTAATCGTCGGAAATGCGTGGACTTGAGAAATCAGTGTTGCTGCTGTTGGAGTTAGGAAAGTTTTCGATGGGAAGGAAGCTCGGATTCGGTGGCGTACGTGGTGTAGCGTTGGTATTGTTATTTCTTTTGAGGTGTAACCTGCCGGAGCTGACCCGAGATAGACCGAGACGGCAAATAGATATGACCGTAGCTCGTGAGATAGGACCACTTTGGGTGTCGACACGCAGAAAGTCAGATAGGTAATTGTGTTAGTGAAACGAAATTCTTCCCGTTCGGACACTCAAGAGTTGCAACAACACGCGAAATGCCATTTTCTATTACCGAAAGTGTAGATAAACATTTGGGCCCGAGCCTGCTCCCCATACGGGCGTCAGCTATGTAAACAGTCGCACTCTATTCTAACTTATTTGTACACCCGGTAACAAGGTATACGCCACGCATTTACCTCCCCGCAATCCACTTTCTCGTAGATCTCCTGCAAACACTTCTCCTACATATGCATCCCCAAAAAGTTTTAAAAATGTGCGAAATTGAATAATATACAGGGACACGACATGTGAGGGCGTTGGAAAACGAGATACCAAACAAATGATTCGATTCCCCTGATTCTACGTTCTTAATTTTCTATTATGCCTTTCTATTTCTAGTTGTTCTAAAAGGTCCATTTCCCTGTATTAAGATTACTACTGGCAGCGCTATGCGATTTCTCTACTTTATTTTTCATTGTTTACTTGTATTTGTATCCGGGCAGTTTGTAGGCGTACGTGGCACAAAACTAGTTTGAGTAGACCTTGCGTGGTAAAGTTTATAAGAGTGATGGGGTAATAGCTAAGGACGTGGAAGTGCATAGTTTGTCGTTGAATGAGCGGGCAGCGCTCTCGGGTGTCGCGCGGCATTTTCGCATCGGCGTCGCGGAAGACGGGCTCGTCGGCGTCGAGGCGGCCCGGTAGGTAGTGGAACAACATCGATATTATAATTTGTCGCTGTTTTGGAAAAGCGGAGCCGATGCAGCGTGCCGTCGACCGGCGGCAGAAAACTTAGACGCGAAAAGTTTCCGCCAGTCCGACATTACTCAAGCCGGCGTCTTACCAGCACGTTGCCTAAGAGGAAAAGTTTGTTTAATTTTGTTTGGTTTGACGTTAAGCTCGCCTCCTGTCACTTTCATCCTGTCGCGGTGGCCGGAACCGAACGCATCTCCTCCAAACCGTTATGTTGTGCCTAACAATATTTGCGTAAAGATCTTATATTGAAGTTTATGCATAGTTTACGCACGGTTCTGCCCCGAACACCGGCGGAAAACCGCTCGAACAAAGACTTTTACCAGATAAGAGCGTACAAGATGTATCACAAGATGTGTGCACCTTCTGGTTGGTTAGCGTAGAGTGCTCTTTCTGCTTCTCATCAGAGTGCATGAAAATCTCCATATCTGACGAAGCGCCAACATGCTAGCCACCAAGAAAATTGCCAGCATAGAAAGTGTTCATTGAAAATTTATGGTGTGGTTCAGTTTGGCCAGAAAATTCCTGGATTTTCTGGAGTCGTCCAGTTAATGAGGCTGAGGAGTCTTCCGACTAGATATTCTTTGGTTAAGTTGGTTGTGGGGTGTCCTCTCCCAAGGTTTGATCCCTCCAGGAGGTATAAGATATGAGTGGCGTCTTCTTCCTCTTCGTTGCAAAGTCCGCACAAAGCTTCTTCTGTCAGAAGGTTCTGGTCCAATGCATGGTCTACTCGATCATTTTTTGCCAGTTGTGTCCTGGCAGTCACCCTACAGTGGCTGCAGTGTTTGTTTCTGCTAGTCTCGTGAGGTTTTGGAGGCATTCCCAGGTTATCCTGGGTTGGATTTTGTAGCTGTGAGGGCTATTTGGCTGTAGGAGTATATTGGAATGTTTTGCCTTTTCTGGTTCCTTTGTAAGTTTTCGAAGAAACATGATAAGAACAGTGGACATGGTTTTAGAAGAGCTTTCCTATGATGCCATCTCACGAGCTACGTTCTATATGCTATATCTGGCAAAGCCATCATTGCTTCTACCTTTTTGCATTTAAAGACTTATTTGAATTGACTTAACATTACTGGAAATACGAGTGATGCATAAGCGAAAAGTGCACCGAAGATGATGGATCGGGATGTGGTAGTGCGGCGCGGCGTGTGGCAGGACGAGCGTCGCGACGCGGTCGCCGGCTGGGATACGGATGGGAAAGAGCGGACGTTACGAGAGTTTCCGGTTTCCGGTCATAGGTTTTTTCGCGAGACGATTCTATTCCGGGCAGGAAAATAGTGCGGTATATAGCCCGGAGTGATAAACGCAGAAGACGCATGGCCCGGCGCTCTACACTTTATTGCAGACGTGACTCACGCTTTTTCAATTTCGAACAGTGCGAATGATTGGCGCTGAGGGTGCGATTGCCACGATGACGTATTGACTCGGACAAGCCGCACTTGGCCGAACAGCCGCGACTGACAAATGTTCGGCGTCGGCGTCGGGTATCCGGCGGAATTGGATGCAAAAACATGATCTGGGACCTGGATTGCCCCACGCGTCGCAAATCCGTTGAGATTATAGCGACTAGGACAATTTTTCCAGGCGATTCATTCCGACTCTGACCATCTCTCCACGTCCGTCGAGCAATACTCGAGGCGATCGGACGGTACCCGGAGGGCCCTAGAGGACCGCCCAAGATCGAATGTTATTATTCAGCGCGATAACACAAGCCCCGCGGGCCCGAAAAATTCCAAACGCCAATGATATATAACCGACAACTTTAAAACAATTAATTCGATTAATGCGAATTCGGCCAACCTCGCAAATCTTTACCGCCGCAGCAATCTTCCCCGACGCCCACTTTAATTACCTCCTACATTACCGCCACTATTTTTACCACGCCACTGCTAACGGCCGCCAAAACGTTAAGAGCGCCACACACTAATCTGCCACACTCAAATTGTACAAGATATCCAAGAAGATATCAATAACTCCTTAATTAAATACAATGAAGATACTTGGTTTAGAGTACTTAAAACAATCCTTCAATCCAAACGAATAATAATAATAATAATAATAATTCACGCCTTAACATCCCCCAACAGCTTTCGCCACTATGGTGGCAATTATAATCATATCAATAATAATTTATTCCACCGAGTTGATTCCACCGCCTTGGTCTAGAACCCGCGAATATAATCTACTATTTATGATTATTAGATTATGGGAAGATAGTACCTGTAGAAACTCTGTAGAAACATGACAGAGGGAACGTAGACCCAGTGAGCTATCATGTGTTAGCTATTTTCGAACCAAGTACACTTTACGCTTTACAATAAAGGCACATCATTACGAAAATTACTCGGAGGAATTCGGCATGAACTTGTTAAAAGTTCATTGCAAATAGATTGGCATTTTTGGGCAAATGAAATGAAAGCGTTCCTCCGCAGAGCGACAATTAAAAGAGACCGGGCGCAGTGGTACAGCCCTTTAAATCTCTAACAACATTCAAAATTTATTGCCTGTGGAAATTACTAAAGTTTTAAAGTGAACAATTTACCGGACAGGGCCCTAGAAGTTCTTTGTGCGAGAGTGAGGAGCGAATGATTCGGTTGTTATAATTTCTACAGCTCAAAAAAAAATAGTGAAACACGTTTTTCGAAACCGGTAACTTTTGTTTTTAGTTAAATATATGTCGTTGAAGTAATAATAATAATAATAATGTCGTTTAAAAAAGAAACATTTTTCAGTGGGATGCCTTTGGTCGTATCTGGTTTGTGTGGGGTTTAGTGTTGCTGTTGGCTAGGTTAGAAACATACGGGTGGGTATTGCGATTAGTTTCGGAAAGTGATTTTTTCCCTGCTTTTAAAGCTATACGCCGGGGAGCGGTGTGGCGTAGGTGGTGAAATGGGGGTTGGCAGTACTTTCCGTTATGCATAAAGCATACAATAACAGCCCGTGTCTATGCGTTTTGGATGTTGGTGCGCTGCGTTTCGGCCGTGTGCTTCCGTCAGCAATTAGAAGTGAACTCATGAGCATTGTCGCCGAGAACGGCATGATGATACACCCTGGGGTTTTAGCAGAATTGCTTTTTACTCCGTTTCAAGTTATTGTACGCTGCCTGAGATCCACACGTGCAGCCACACTCGCTTTAATTACCATTACGAACCACTTTTATGTTGTTAATCCATTTGGTCTGGCGCTTGATACCGGAACTTCCCCGGCTGACTCGCTACCTGCCCACGCGACTGTGGCGCCATCTAATAATCTTAACTGTCAAACTCGACCGCCGTAAATTTCTTTTATCCTCGCGCCACTATTACATCTCGGTAAACAATTACTCACGATCTGATTATGCAAATTCGCCAAAGTTGGTGCCTGTTTTAACTTCCAAGCAACAGATATTTTGGAGAGCTCATTTATATTCTTCCTCGAACTGACGCGAACAAATTCTATGCCCTAATTTTTCTAAGGCCTCCGTTTAAAAAATAGCGCCCTCTTCAGAGTAATAACGAGCATACCAACTAGCACCCCGCCTCTCCCTCGTCTCGAGTGGGTGGTGCCTAAGTGCCCCACCGCCACCGTCGTCGAATTGTCACTTTTCTTTGCACCGCTTATGAAAATTGCTGATGTTACTTCTTTTATTTACTTTAGTTTTCAATTGTAGCGATAATCTTCAAATTTTCGTCTGGACTTTTTTTTCGGGGGAGGAGGGCGTCATGACGCCTCTGGATGAAATATAGTGGGTCTTATGGATAGCGGAGGGACGATCCAGATGCCAACCGCAGATGTAAATTTAGTGTTCGCCACCGTCCCGGCCAGAGACACGGTGCACCGCCGCCTCACCCCACTAATAATAATAATAAGCGCGTCCGCGGCTAAAGTCATGTTCCTGCGGCCTTGCCGGCACCACCCAGCAATTTGCATCCAGTCTACACGGACAAAAGAAGAATTTCTAGCCATTTTTTACCATCACCGACTGACGCCTCGCTCAAAATTAAAACACCCTGTGTCTCACGCAGAAAACGCTATACGTATTTATCTGTATGCTAATGGCTTCTAACCCCTATTTGTAACACGTACGTGCTTTCTGCACTTATACCTTCCCTTATCTCCCACGGACAGTCTAATGTCTGCACAATAACAATCTTCTTCCTTGAGAGCCAACCGAGTGCATATTATGTATATTTCGTAGGCAAGTGCCATTGGCCCAGACAAATAGCTTTTAAGTCTGTATTAATATTTTAAAAATTAATGTATCATATGTTCTGGTTATCAAGTAACCGTAATTTTAGTTTTAAGAACTTTATCAAAGTACCACAACCTTAACCATTATGAAATTTATCTCTCTAAACACGCTCAGCACGTAAGTTCTTGCAAATAGGACCAATGCAGTATTTTTACACCTCAAACCACTCTCTATTTCTTCTGTTTGCCAACGAATCCACGCCTCACCCATTTATTAAAACCCTCGTTGATCTCATATTAGGAGAAAAATGACCACACGACAAGTTAAAGAAACGTGTAGATGGCAAGCCAGATGCCCTAAAACAGTATTAATGGCAAGTACGATTTGGTGTAGCGAGTAACCGGGGTACTTAGGAGGGATGGTATATGGGAAATCGAAATGAATAGGGGTTATTGAGATTCTTGCAGTTTGTTCGCGAGTGTGGAGAGATGGGTCCGGTCTCCGGGAACAGTAATAAAATTATGAGTACGCGGGATTGTAATATAGGTGTATGCAATGCAATTTAGCCGAGGGTACGTCACACTATACAAACCGCACGCAATACAAATGCGACCGTAATGGAATTTAATTATTGTATAATGCATTTGTGCAAAGCGGCATGCGGGCGAACGTACGGTACAGTTTGCGCCGTTCGTACGGGAAGCGACTGTTACGTAAATCGGAGAGTGGAGCGCCTCCACTTCCGGCCGCCCGGCACCATAGATTGTCGCGATCTCCGACACACTCCGGGACGATCATAAGCGCCTTGATAGCCAATCTAAGCTCGTTAATAAAGTATATTGTTAGCTACGAAGAACGTTACGATGCCGAACACGTACCAAAATTGTGATTCTGGCGCGGTTAGTTAATTATTCAGCCTGACGAACAGGGGGGTCGACCAGAATCTCTCCCGCCGCCCGCACCGCCCGCACCGTCCGCCACGCGCACTCACCTACGTCGCCAGACTAACCAAAAACTATCTCTAACATTCCCACTGAACGCCTACGCTTTGCCGATTGTACCATACACTCGAGCAAAATCACGTTCAAGGCCGCATAATTTTCCGACAATTTCCAATTAAATTAATTCACTAGTCAACAAAATTAAATAAGAAAAAATCTGTTGTGGCCAGGCATATGACTTTATCATACAAAATATAAAATTAATAGTTTAGCTGCCATGAGAATCTATTTAATTGCATTAAAGTTAAACTACTTAGCCAGGATTTGGCAGATATTTTGATAGTCAATAGTATCAATAGTAGGTATTGTCAATGCATCAGCATTTGGCACTACCTACTGTCATCAGAATAATAGTTATTTATCTCACAAGTGCCGAATGTACGGGATAGCGCGACGAGCGGTGATGAGGCGCGTAAACCGATGGCGGAGCGTTGCCGTCGCATGTGCGCGAGTCGAGCTATGTAGTTTTCGGCAGGAGTGACATCAACGTTTTTTGTGTTGCTTTTGAGAAATTCAAAAAAAAAATTCAAAAATGGTTAGTTATATTTCTGTATAGGAAATGTTAGGTTGATACCACTTCTACGAAACGTCAAGTTTAAAAAGCTAATTCAAATTCTAACAGATTTATATTTTTTTTTACTTGTTTATTTTACGTCGGTCTATTTCCGCAACTTAGGCCAATCACCGACGCTGAGGGCAGGCTACACACACCCAGGAATTTTGTCCTACGAAGGAATTCCAACCTCCAGTAAGAGTTCTTTAACGTGCACGTCGCATAATGACAGCACACGGGGCCACCGCGTAGATAGCAGCCGCTCTATCCTATACGCCATCGACCCCCCCCCCAACAGATTTATATTCGTTTATGATACTGTAGTTCAGGGCCGGCCCTAGCGTTTTTGCCGCCTGATTGATTGATTAATTACTTTTATAAATAAACCAACTGCAAATGATTGAAATAATTATTATCAAATAATAAATTCATGCATCATGAGTCCTTGCGTGTATTATTTTTTATTATATTTTCCAAGACGCGTTCGTAATGTAGCAAAAACAAACATCCTGCACACTATGTACTAAGATATTATTTTCTTGTCGAAAGTAAAACGTATTAAGAATTCTATAGCGCGAAAACTATTTCTTTCAGGCATAAGAATGTATTTTTCACCGGTGCATTCATGCGGCATTAACATGTTTACCTCAAATAGTCAGCCCAATATTGGCGTAGAAGGTTTTTTTTTACGGCCACAGAACTACAAGTTTTTGTCGAGCCAGCCGAGGCGTTCGAGACCTTGCAACGTATTCGCAAGTCCAGATGTGCGATGTTAAGAATCGGCATTAAATGTTCAAATTTTCGGTACAAATATTTGACAGTGCATATCTCGCAGTGCAATTTGCTTAGATTAATAGGATAATAATACTCGAAAACAAAAGACGATAGCTAATTTTGGTTTTCGCCATTGTGTTTCTCTCAAACAAAGACGATCTTACACATTTTTCGATACCTCTTATAGTTAGCGATATCTCCTATAGTAACATCGAATTTGGCCCACCTGTACATACTTAATTAATTCCATACTTACAAAATAGTAGCTAAATTGATTAATTCCTTTCATAACAAACCAACTGCAAATCATTGAAATAATACTGGGTGCAGGGCCGGCCGTAGCGTTTTTGCCGCCGTTTTTGCCGCCAAAGCAGATTTATACAAAAATCATGATCCAGAAAAACACAGTCCGCACTCAGACAATATTTACGAAATTTATTTGTAATAAAAACACAACCTTTGGAGATTATACTAGTAAAAACAATAGTTTTAAAACAACAAAAAATAAAGAATACTAGTACAATATACAAAGTTTAATCCTAAATTAAAATTAGCTCTTTCGAACCTGCAAAATCGCGAGTAACTTCTTTCAGATCTAATGTATTACTCAATTCATATTTAGTGGCCTTCATTGCTAACCCATTAATCCAATCCCGCCGTGGTCGGTCAAGTAGCTCGCGAGTAATGATGCGACAATTTTAAGTAGACATGGTTCTTAAGTACTTTTTTTATTAATATTAGTTTAGCAAACTGTCTATCGCCCGCTCAGGTAGCAACGGTTATAGGCAGGGTTAGAAAAAAACTGCTAAGAAATGTTTAAATTTGGCCCAATGTTAAGGGAGGTAATAAATTTTTAAAAACGTCAACTGGACCTTCTGGAAACAAGGTCTATGGACGCAAAATCATTTAACATCATAATTAATTCGCCCGACTATAAAAATAGTACCAATAATACCATCAAAATGTTTACTGAATGAAGCCATTATTATTGAAATTTATTATACATTATCCAGTGATTATCAGTGAAATTTGTCATGCAAGTTGCATCAAATATCTCCGAAAGTATTAAGCTTAGCAGAACAAAATGTACACCATATTAAAGATGAAAAGAATTACTTAATAATATTGAAAGATGTAGATTTGGGAGAAGGTTAAAAAACGGGTTTTCAGAACCGAAATATTATGTCAATATCTACACTGTTAAGTCATCTGTCATCAGCAAACTTCTGTCGTTTTTGACAGAATAGATATTGACATAATATCTCCGTTCTTTACATTTTCCCAAATCTAAATCTTTCAATATTTTAAGTAATTCTTTGTTTATCATGTACCCAAATCTTCATCCAAATTTTATCTTTAATATGAAATATAATTTGTTCTGCTAAGAGTAATATTTTCGGAGATATGGATGCAAGCATTTCATGGGGAATTTTTTAATCACTGATAGTTTTTAATTAATTTCAATAATAATATCATCAAAGACTCAGCACATTTTAATATTATTTTTATAGGCGGGCAAATTATGTGTCTACCCAAATAAAAATTAACTACCTTACCATTTCGGCAGCAAATGCTAAACCGTTAAGATGGAGGATTCGCCAACTTTTAAAGCGGTTGCTATATCTTTGGAATGTGCCAGTAAATCATTTTTACTTATAACATTTTCTTTAAGTTTGTGGATATTGCCTAAAAACTCAAAAGGATCGTTAGGACTATTTTATATTTCTCTTTTGATTTTTGCATAGGATCACTACACTACAGTACACTTTCATATTATTTTTCCTGTCAATTCCGATTGTAATTGATTGTACCTTTAGTTTTTAGATTCAGGCAATATTTTAGAGCTCATTTTATTGTAGTTCAGTTGGTTTTGCCGCCCCTGAACTTTGCCGCCGTAGGCAGTTGCCTACCTTGCCTACCGCCTAGGGCCGGCCCTGTGTAGTCATCCGTACCGACATACTAAAATATAACTACACTCATCGCTATACTTTATTGACAATTTTCTCAATGTATCGTTTTTGGAATTAGATATAAAGACCGGTTGATATTTCATATCAACAAACAATCAAATCGGTGATTTTATTTTATTTGAAAATTGTATTTTGTAATTTGCCACAATAGAGAGGCAACGTTCCATAGCGGTTCTCCAACCTCTGATGAAATCAGCTGCTTTCGAGTGTGACAGCCAGAGACATTTCTGTGGTGACAGCACAAAAAAGTATTTGTCAAATCCAGGCTACTATGTAGTTTCATATCAATGCAGATGCGGCCGGTCTCGATCACATAGAATTTGCTCTTGAAGCTAAACTATTAATTTTACCAAAAAATATCATAGGCATAAATTATTCAAAATTTCCTCTACTTTAATTTATTATTTAACTATTTTGACGAAATTACAGAAGTGGCAGCTCATTTGCAAAATCCCTGAAAAATGGTTAGAGGAAACAGCTTCTTTGGACCCTTTTGAACCAAAAGCTTTTCAGCTCTAAGTTTGGTCATAAAACTGCTAAATATGAACTTTCGTCCCGATACCTTTAGTACTTTCTCCGGAATCGTCTCCACAAAAATCGGGTACACACATACACACACACAGACATTTTTTGTACCTTAACGTAAGGAAATGCACAAATCAACTTGTTATGATTATATTTACATAATGTCAGTTTAATAGAAGCTGATCCATTAATAAGAAGAAATTGAACAAACATAACGAATACATAACATAGGCCGTGTGCGATATTGAGTTTTTTTTAATAAGAAAAGGCGGAGTAAATCAAATTCATAATTTTAGGTAATGCAAACAGTGCGAATGTTCGGCGATGTGGAAAATTAGCCCGGCCCGGCCCCCTGCGTGTGCGTGCATTTTACCCATAAATTCTTAATTCATTTTACTCGAAAATTCACTCGGCGAAAAATACTGCAGAGCGGAAAAAAATGCGCGGAATCAAGCCCACGGCAAGTTGCCCGAATAAGAAATCGTAACGAAATTATTTGCTCAATCCCGTTTATTTTAGTGAATTTATCGTTTTCGACCAAGCAAAAAACGAAAAATTTTACGTTTATTGGACGAACAGTGGCCACTTACAAGTAATTAACAGATTTTGCTGGGATATTTCATTAATGAAAACCTAGACCACGTTTAATATTTACCGCAAACAACAGCAACATTTCATAACACACCAAACACTAGGGCCACTTTAATATTTTACCGTTAGACCATGTTTGTTTTAATTGCAAATATGCACCGCCGCCGCCATAACAGTGCTTTGTTACGGTCCCATTCACTCAATACTGCAGAAAATTGACATGTTGGCCGTATATTCGTCCAGTATCTTCCACAATACTAATCTAATTTGACTACATAGATTAATAATCGTTATACAACAACTTTACTGTGTAAATAACCAAGAAAATAATCTCATCTACACAAAAAAGTATACTCATACTTGTAGCTATACTTATTATTATATATTTATTGTTTTCTCTTTTCTTTCATTAAAACTGTTATCATTATAAACCATTTATTTTCCCTTCTCCATGTTTTTTGGTTAATTGAAATTACTGTTTACCCTAAACTGTTTACCCTACCGTTGTTCTGCAATGTCGACAGAGCAAACAACACAAGTGACTTACATGTGTATGACATCATATCAATAAGTACACCAGCTTTAGAACATAATTGTGCATATCCTGCAAATTAACATCAATAGGTTGATTATGGATATTACATACTGTTAATTTGTTTCTTCTAAATATGTTATTGTCATAAGATATTATATGGTGTGTCCCCAGATAGACGTAACGTTACTTAAAGTGGAGAGACGCATGCGCATGAGGCATTTGTAAGATCTGCCAACAGTGCCAACGTGAGACATTTTGTTTTGTTTTGACATGTTTAATATATACAGGGTGAACTTACTGCTCGTTTTGGGGTAGCATACGCCCCATGCATAAAGAACCAAATTTGATTTAATATCCTATGCAACGTGTCCAAAGCAGTTGTTGAGCAACTCTGCCTATAATGGACCATAAGTTTAATTTCTAGAGAAGAAGTTTGATTTAACATATAGGCTGGTTTGCCAAGCACAAACTGTCAAATTTGTCCAAAACTAAACTAAGAATTTTCCACATCGTGAGTCTGTGAAGCGTTCGGATGTGTTGCGTAAATGCAAATTGATCTTTAGGCTGTAGAGGATATGTTTTGGGTATTAAAGGGATGAAAATCATTGAAACGTTCAGGGGGTTGGTGAGATTATGGTTGCGTGGTCTTGAGCCATTAGAGGTACTTACCTAAGAATTGCAGGAGAATCACAAGGACACACTCGAAAAGAAAGATCGTTAGGGAAGCAAGCGCCCTTCCAAAGGCCATGGCGGCGGGCCTCAATCCACACCGGCTGCGCCGCTAACTTCCATATCCCTGTAACAAATAAAAGGCTGAGTGCCGTTTCCGTTTACTCTTTCCTTACCGACGCGACCTCTTATCGGTATCTACAAACGGAATACTGAATAACCGAACACCGACGACTTTCAATGTGTTATACGTATTACTATGCGAGCTTAAAGATAGCTACCACCCTTGCGACACTCTTCGCAGCCACTACCTCGCGTCTCGCGTCCCATCCCATACGGCGGCATGGAATTTCCATTCCATCGTGCCGCCTGTGAATATACACGAGGGCGCGAACCCGTTTTTAAAATATGTCCGTGTAATAAATCAAATGCATTTACAATCGGACAGTCGTGACTCTCGAAGGAGCGACTCGCGATCGAAAACCCGAAGAGCGATACGGATCTCCGCAGAATCACCAATCAAACACATTCGTCGCTCAAAATCTATTTCCGTGTATCACGCTTACCACCCTCTATGAATGCAAAGCAACTACTTCTGAAAACACTGTATACACACTCTTTATGTTTCGATTGATATTTCATCGTTTCTTCTTGTTCTTGTTTCGGCTTCATAGTTTCGCCTTCTCGCCTTCTCGCCTTCTAGTCTTCTCGTCTTCTCGTCTTCTCGTCTTCTCGTCTTCTCGTCTTCTCGTCTTCTCGTCTTGTCGTCTTGTCCTCTTCTCCACTTCTCCTCTTCTCCTCTTCTCCTCTTCTCCTCTTCTCCTCTTCTCCTCTTCTCCTCTTCTCCTCTTCTCCTCTTCTCCTCTTCTCCTCTTCTCTTCTTCTCCTCTCCTCCTCTCCTCCTCTTCTCCTCTTCTCCTCTTCTCCTCTTCTCCTCTTCTCCTCTTCTCCTCTTCTCCTCTTCTCCTCTTCTCCTCTTGTCCTCTTCTCCTCTTCTTCTCTTCTCCTCTTCTCCTCTTCTCCTCTTCTCCTCTTCTCCTCTTCTCCTCTTCTCCTCTTCTCCTCTTCTCCTCTTCTCCTCTTCTCCTCTTCTCCTCTTCTCCTCTTCTCCTCTTCTCCTCTTCTCCTCTTCTCCTCTTCTCCTCTTCTCCTCTTCTCCTCTTCTCCTCTTCTCCTCTTCTCCTCTTCTCCTCTTCTCCTCTTCTCCTCTTCTCCTCTTCTCGTCTTATCATCTTCTAACTGCAGCACTCTGTTTTCCTTTCCCCATGGTGTCACTTCCGATTCGTTTATATGCTCTTCTCCCATTTGCTCAACATATGCTTTTAGTGAGCCATGGCACGTTTCACAGCAACTCCTCTTAACGCCCTTTAGCAGTTTTACCCAATCTATGCCTGAATGTCCTCTCCTCTAATATTTATTTAATTTTGTTCTAAAATCTGCCCACCCGACTAAGCGATTGTCCAATACGCAATAGATAGATAATGGCGTAATATTGCTTTTAATATCAATGAACATTGTAATTATAACCGAACGGATTTAATGGTGACGTTAATTCATATTTCATTGCAAGTGCATGTCACCAGCAATTGTTTTGCCTTTAAGCATATCTGACAAATGAACGATTTCGGTATCGCAATTTTAATTGGTACCTAACCTCCTATGGATTTGGTGTAATAAATAAACTCCTATTGGTCCAGGCACCAGGGAGGGAAATACGATAAATAGCACGTGTTAAAATGTGTACATTTCGTTCGCGTACTCTGTAGATAAGAGGGGTCGCGATAGTTTTATGCGTGTCTTAAATGGAGTGATTTAATGTAAGGGTTGCCGTGTCCGAAAATGTTGAATGGTCATAGATTTTGCGGGCGCGGCGCATTATGCCGGATCATGTGCTTACCCTATCTTGGGGGAGCAGTCGTCGATGGATGTCACACGTGAGATAAAATTTAGTTTGATGTTCTTGGCGTCGCGGCGCCGACGGGACCGTGGCCGCGGGGAGTCGTCGCCGTCGCCGTCGACACCGTCGGCGTGTCGCAGGCGTCGACGTGCACGCGGGTCACGGCTCACGGCACGGAACAGTTTAGTGTGCGTTCAGGAAGGTGTCAGACGGCCAGAATATACTGCGCTGATAAAGAAGCGCGCCTGTCACTCACCCTCTCCTATTACAATACTTTCTCAATTTCCGCAGAAGTGATGTGACATTCCATCACGCCGTCACGGTAATGTAAATTAACAAAGCGTCGTCTCGCTTTTAAATAACGCCCGCCTTTTCGGCACGTAGTCGCGCTCCTGTATCGTCGCCTCAGTTACCCCGATTCATCATCAAAATGCCACCCCACCCACCACCTTCTCGCGAACTCACCCCCCTAACTACTTAAGATATACCCTCGGACACGAGCATCCAACTTTTCAACACAGGAAGCAGCGTTTTTATAACCTCGTTATTATTTCGCGCTAAAATTACTCCGCCAGAAAACACTCACACCACGTCTATCTCATTTACTTGCGAAAAGTAGACCATAACAACACTTAACCCGTGTGGTTCCGTAGCCACTTCCAATTGCTTTTCAACACCTTCCCCATTCGCCACCTCAGAACCGCGTGGATAAACGATATGAATGTTCAGCTAACTAACATATGTGGAGACCTGGAGACTATCAAGATCACGATATAAAGGAATAACATTAAGCAGGTGATGTGATGGCACTGTCCAAGACGAAGATCCAAAACTTCTTCTGATCAAGAACTGTAAGGAATAATGATGGTTCATGGTGCCATTGGACAGACCCAGAAACAGACATCAAGAAGTCAACAACTTGATCCAACCAAAACTAAAGGCTTCCTGCCTTTTCCTGCCAGCAAACACTAGACTATAATAACACAACACGGAGTCATATCTAATTGCTTCTCAGCACCTTTCTATAGCAGCACCTTTCTATATAAAAGAATAGCACTAAGCAGGTGATGTGATTGCACTGCCGAAGACGAAGATGCAAAACTTCTTCTGATCAAATGCTGTAAGGAACAATGATCCATGGTTCCATTGGACATTAAGAGACCAACCAAGACCTAAAGAAGTCACCAACTTGCAACCCATATGCTGTGAACCACCTCACATTATTCCTACTAACTGAACGTGCTATATATATGAGCATAGATGCACGAGATAAAATAATATAATATTTACTGGTCCCGAACTCTATTAAGCGGAGAAGATATTTTGCATGACAATGCATTTTCAAGATCGCATAGTATATTAAAATATTCTTCAGTTATTTATGGTTTCCAATAGAAATTCCTCGAATTGCCGATATTGGTATAAACGGCAAGAATGTCTCGGGACCATCCGAGAAATACAAGTATATCCGGGATGTATTAGGGGGGCGTTCGGGGGGCGTTGGGGGGCGGGCGCGGGTCGGAGTGATATTGAAAATTGTGAAGAGGATTATCACCTAATTTAAGGCGGACAACGAGGGGTCGGCGAAATCTATTTGCGCCGAGCGTAGCGGCGGCCCGGAAGACTGAGGCCGGGCGAAGATAAAAAAGGACGAGCGCCGCGCCGTCAAGGAATAACACGGTGTAGGTACGTGCCTTCAGCGGCTGACTCGGCAACATATCGTTTATGTTTTTTCCACCCACTCCGCCAAGAGCGGACGAACACAACCGACCTACGTTACAAATCCCCACTTGTATCACCGTCACGCCACCTATAACCAACAAATTAACCATTCCGTATAAAGCCTGCGCTACATATTCCTCTATTTGGCACAAATATTTGTGGGGATATTTGTGGCGAATATGTAGCCCCGCCTTAAGACCTAATTAACGTAATGACGTATTTGGGCAATTGATATAAATAGCCACATACCGGAGCGAAAAGACCGTGGCCTGTCTTGTCAGCTGTTTTGTTGAACTGTATTGAACAACATACAGTATGTAAGACCCCAGTGTGTATTTGATTTACATCCACCCTGGCCTGGACCATTCCCAATTAAGAGTACGTAAAATGGTGGAGGTGCCGGGGCGAAGCGTGGTGCTCTCTAAGATTTGTGTGAGAAAAAGTGGGGGTTTCGTCAAATGGATGGCGCGAGGCAAATGCGGAGGATGCTAATGGCACGATAGTGAATTAAAAATCCCTTTTCGGGCTACGCCGGCTCGCCGTGTTTACCAAAGCGCAGAAGTCTCGTTGAATGTCAACGAATACGATGTATTAGGGAAACTCTCGAATTATTAGTAATTATTTATGACTGTAGCAGGCGACGGCCGGCGGGCGGCGAGTCGGTGTCCTCACAAAAGAATCAAAATGAGAAAACGAGCGCCCGAACAGAGTGGATTACTTAAAGGGTGCTCGAGTGGAGAGACGGTCTAGGTGCCAAATGACGGATATGAGAGAATCTTGCCGATTTAATAAAGCACTCCTAACTTTTCGGCCTGCTTCTTACCCCTTTACGCCCCTGCCCGGTCTCTCTCGCCGTAACCTCCGACTCGGTTTACCTTTGCCTATTGTTTAATTATTAAAAGCACCTACGAATGAACTATAATGGTCACTTTAAAACCTTTTCGGATTTTCGGAATATTCAGAAGAAAACAAAGAGTAAAAGCAGGGGTACTCCCAGTGTATTGTCTTGCAATTCATTATCAACTATAGGCAGAACATTGGAGACAAAACATGTTTGGTAGGTAAATGAGTCAAATTTTGCGTCATAACTGTAAATTTTTGCGCCGTGTTCTGTTCGGAGTAGGTTTGAACGATATCGAAATCAGTCCAAGCCGTTGAGGTGAAAGCAATTAAATGTTTGTTAATCTGGAAGAGTGCGTGTACAGGATCTCGGTCGAATGTGGTTGGAACGTGGGCGGCATACCATGTAGAGGAGGAGGCGGCCAGCGGTGGACAGGCTGCGAGCCGAAACAGGAGCGGATAGCTCGCGCGGATGGCGAACCGCGGCCGGCTGGGCGAACATCAATCGGTTGAATTTGTTTGAAACATACAGTCGTAGCCGGCTAAAGCCCTCCCTACGTACATCAGTCTAATTAATAAATGGCACGGCCGCATACATAAGATGATTAAAGCTATCGCAATGTTTATGCCCTGACCTGGGGCGCGGCGTATAACCGCCCAACGGCACTACCGTACGGCATCAAGAGCCCTCCCAGAAGAACATTTGCATACTGCACAGCGACACGTGATAATTATAATTAGAGCGCTTGTCCAACAATTGCGGCGCTGTTAGTAAACGACCGACAGTCTAATTGAATCTGAGCGCCATCTCCACACTGTCGTTTTTAATTATTTAAATGAACGCTAAGTGCAACGCCGAGTTGGTGCACGATACACTTTCGGGGGGGAACGAATTTTCCACCTAAGCCCAGCGACACTAACAATAAGATCACTCCAAACGTCTTCCAAACGTCACCCGATATATCCCGCCAAAAAACAATCACGTAGGTACAACTTTAAGGCGGTTTATACAGTCTTTGCCCTGCAAGCCATCCACGAGGCGACGCAAGTTCAGAATGTGCTAAACTTAGATTAAAAAAACACTACAGATGGAGTAAAATGGCAGATTTGCCTTATTCTTGATAACATGGAAGGTCATAACTTTCGAACCGTTCGAAGTATAAAAAATCTAATTATACCGGCGTAATCTGCGTCAAAAACTGTATTAAGAACCACAACCTTAATTTGATTGAAGACAGTTCGGGTTTTCGCCGAGTGGCTAAAATTTTGTAAGAAATCACATATTTTAAACTATAATTTTGAAATAGCACACCTATCTCAAAAACTAGGACCCGGATCAACATGAAACCTTTGCTATCCTACTAAACTGGGTGTGCTGATTACGAATTTACATAGGAAAAGTCTCTGTCTCTACTGGTTACCGAGTTGTGCTAAAATTACGTCTTTTCAAATAACACAATAATAAGCGAATTGGATCGCGTAACTTCAAAATGGTATTACTTAGGCATAAAAAAGTATGCATATTTTTGATGTACTCGTCGAGAGCTATCATTTGGTGATAGGTAAACCTTTCTATTGCCAACGGTTGCAAAGTTCAATTTTTTTCTATCTAAATGTGCCAAATTTAGATTAAAAAAACATTAGTAACTTTTTGAGAGATAGAGCCTTCTAGTGTAGTCATGCTTATGTATTTCGATGTGCTGAATTCAACGGTGAGGTCGATTTTCCCGTAGCGCGTACCGTTTGGCCAGAAAGTGGGAAAACATAGTTTCCGCGGTTTCTCGCGGTTTTCTCGCGAACCGCGCGTAATAGAGCAACGCGTTTTTCAGAAATGAATTCCTCGACCAATTTCCTATCCGATACCGTTTGAAACGTCAATATCGGTCAATTAGATCGGACACAGTTGGCGTTAAAACTTGCAGATGTAGTAAAATGGCAGTTTTGCTTTATTCGTGATAACTTGGAACGTCATAACTTCCGAACCGTTGTAAATATAAAAAATCTAATTATACCGGCGTAATCAGCGCCAAAAACTGCATTAAGAACCACAACGTTAGTTTGATTGAAGACAGTTCGGGTTTTCGCCGAGTGGCTAAAATTTTTTAAGAAATCACATATTTTAAACTATAATTTTGAAGTAGCACACCTATCTCAAAAACTAGGACCCGGATCAACATGAAACCTTTGCTATGTTACTAAACTGGGTGTGGTGATTACGAATTTACACAGGAAAAGTCTTTGTCTCTACTGGTTACCGAGTTGTGCTAAAATTACGTGTTTTCAAATAACACAAAAATAAGCGAATTGGACCACGTAACTTCAAAATGGTACTACTTACGCATAAAAAAGTATACATATCTTTGATGTACTCGTCGAGAGCTATCATTCGGTGATAGGTAAACCTTTCTATCGCCAACGGTTGCAAAGTTCAATCTTTTTCTATCTAAATGTGCTAAATTTAGATTAAAAAAACATTGGTAACTTTTTGAGATATAGAGCGTTGTAATGCAGCCATGCTTATGTATTTGGATGTGCTGAATTCAACGGTGAGCTCGGTTTTCCCGTAGCGCGTACCGTTTGGCCAGAAAGTGGGAAAACATAGTTTCCGCGGTTTCTCGCGGTTTTCTCACGATCCGTGCGCAATAGAGCAACGCGGTTTTCAGAAATGAATTCCTCGACCAATTTCCTATCCGATACCGTTTGAAACGTCAATATCGGTCAATTAGATCGGACGCAGTTGGCGTTAAAACTTGCAGATGTAGTAAAATGGCAGTTTTGCCTTATTCTTGATAACTTGGAACGTCATAACTTCCGAACCGTTGTAAATATAAAAAATCTAATTATACCGGCGTAATCAGTGCCAAAAACTGAATTAAGAACCACAACCTTAGTTTGATTGAAGACAGTTCGGGTTTTCGCCGAGTGGCTAAAATTTTCTAAGAAATCACATATTTTAAACTATAATTTTGAAGTAGCACACCTATCTCGAAAACTAGGACCCGGATCAACATGAAACCTTTGCTATCCTACTAAACTGGGTGTGCTGATTACGAATTTACATAGGAAAAGTATCTGTCTCTACTGGTTACCGAGTTGTGCTAAACTTACGGTTTTTCAAATAACACAAAAATAAGCGAATTGGACCACATAACTTCAAAATCGTAATACTTAGGCATATAAAAATATACATATTTTTGATGTACTCGTCGAGAGCTATCATTTGGTGATAGGTAAACCTTTCTATCGCCAACGGTTGCAAAGTTCAATTTTTTTCTATCTAAATGTGCCAAATTTAGATTAAAAAAACATTGGTAACTTTTTGAGAGATAGAGCGTTCTAGTGTAGTCATGCTTATGTATTTGGATGTGCTGAATTCAACGGTGAGGTCGATTTTCCCGTAGCGCGTACCGTTTGGCCAGAAAGTGGGAAAACATAGTTTCCGCGGTTTCTCGCGGGTTTTCTCGCGAACCGCGCACCTTACAGCAACAGGGCTTTCAGAAATGAATTCCTCGACCAATTTCCTATCCGATACCGTTTGAAACGTCAATATCGGTCAATTAGATCGGACACAGTTGGCGTTAAAACTTGCAGATGTAGTAAAATGGCAGTTTTGCCTTATTCTTGATAACTTGGAACGTCATAACTTCCGAACCGTTGTAAATATAAAAAATCTAATTATACCGGCGTAATCAGCACCAAAAACAGTATTAAGAACCACAACCTTAGTTTGATTGAAGACAGTTCGGGTTTTCGCCGAGTGGGCTAAAATTTTGTAAGAAATCACATGTTTTAAACTATAATTTTGAAATAGCACACCTATCTCAAAAACTAGGACCCGGATCAACATGAAACCTTTGCTATTCTACTAAACTGGGTGTGCTGATTACGAATTTGCATAGGAAAAGTCTCTGTCTCTACTGGTTACCGAGTTGTGCTAAAATTACGTTCTTTCAAATAACACAAAAATAAGCGAATTGGACCACGTAACTTCAAAATGGTAATACTTAGGCATATAAAAGTATACATATTTTTGATGTACTCGTCGAGAGCTATCATTTGGTGATAGGTAAACCTTTCTATCGCCAACGGTTGCAAAGGTCAATTTTTTTCTATCTAAATGTGCTAAATTTAGATTAAAAAAACATTGATAACTTTTTGCGAGATAGAGCGTTCTAATGTAGTCGTGCTTATGCATTTGGATGTGCTGAATTCAACGGGGAGCTCGGCTTTCCCGTAACGCGTACGGTTTGGCCAGAAAATGGGAAAACATCCTCGGTTTCTCGCGGTTTTCTCGCGAACCGCGCGTAATAGAGCAACGCGGTTTTTAGAAATGAATTCCTCGACCAATTTCCTATCCGATACCGTTTGAAACGTCAATATCGGTCAATTAGAACGGACACAGTTTGCGTTAAAACTTGCAGATGTAGTAAAATGGCAGTTTTGCCTTATTCTTGATAATTTGGAACGTCATAACTTCCGAACCGTTCTAAATATAAAAAATCTAATTATACCGGCGTAATCAGCGTCAAAAACTGTATTAAGAATCACAACCTTAATTTGATTGAAGACAGTTCGGGTTTTCGCCGAGTGGCTAAAATTTTTTAAGAAATCACATATTTTCAAATATAATTTTGAAGTAGCACACCTATCTCAAAAACTAGGACCCGGATCAACATGAAACCTTTGCTATCCTACTAAACTGGGTGTGCTGATTACGAATTTACATAGGAAAAGTCTCTGTCTCTACTGGTTACCGAGTTGTGCTAAAATTACGTTTTTTCAAATAACACAAAAATAAGCGAATTGGACCACGTAACTTCAAAATCGTAACACTTAAACATATAAAAGTATACATATTTTTCATGTACTCGTCGAGAGCTATCATTTGGTGATAGGTAAACCTTTCTATCGCCAACGGTTGCAAAGTTCAATTTTTTTCTATCTAAATGTGCTAAATTTAGATTAAAAAAACATTGGTAACTTTTTGAGAGATAGAGCGTTCTAATGTAGTCATGCTTATGTATTTGGATGTGCTGAATTCAACGGTGAGGTCGATTTTCCCGTAGCGCGTACCGTTTGGCCAGAAAGTGGGAAAACATAGTTTCCGCGGTTTCTCGTGGTTTTCTCGCGAACCGCGCGTAATAGAGCAACGCGTTTTTTAGAAATGAATTCCTCGACCAATTTCCTACCCGATACCGTTTGAAACGTCAAGATCGGTCAATTAGATCGGACACAGTTTGCGTTAAAACTTGCAGATGTAGTAAAATGGCAGTTTTGCCTTATTCTTGATAACTTGGAACGTCATAACTTCCGAACCGTTCTAAATATAAAAAATCTAATTATACCAGCGTAATCAGCGACAAAAACTGTATTAAGAACCACAGCCTTAATTTGATTGAAGACAGTTCGGGTTTTCGCCGAGTGGCTAAAATTTTGTAAGAAATCACATATTTTAAACTATAATTTTGAAGTAGCACACCTATCTCAAAAACTAGGACCCGGATCAACATGAAACCTTTGTTATCCTACTAAACTGGGTGTGCTGATTACGAATTTACATAGGAAAAGTCTCTATCTCTACTGGTTACCGAGTTGTGCTAAAATTGCGCTTTTTCAAATAACACAAAAATAAGTGAATGGGACCACGTAACTTCAAAATGGTAATACTTAGGCATATAAAAGTATACATATTTTTGATGTACTCGTCGAGAGCTATCATTTGGTGATAGGTAAACTTTTCTATCGCCAACGGTTGCAAAGTTCAATTTTTTTCTTCTAAATGTGCCAAATTTAGATTAAAAAAACATTGGTAACTTTTTGAGAGGTAGCGCGTTCTAATGTAGTCATGCTTATGTATTTGGATGTGCTGAATTCAACGGTGAGGTCGATTTTCCCGTAGCGCGTACCGTTTGGCCAGAAAGTGGGAAAACATAGTATCCGCGGTTTCTGGCGGTTTTTCTCGCGAACCGCGCACCTTACTGCAACGGGGCTTTCAGAAATGAATTCCTCGACCAATTTCCTATCCGATACCGTTTGAAACGTCAATATCGGTCAATTAGATCGGACACAGTTGGCGTTAAAACTTGCAGATGTAGTAAAATGGCAGTTTTGCCTTATTCTTGATAATTTGGAACGTCATAACTTCCGAACCGTTCTAAATATAAAAAATCTAATTATACCGGCGTAATCAGCGCCAAAAACTGTATTAAGAACCACAACCTTAGTTTGATTGAAGACAGTTCGGGTTTTCGCCGAGTGGCTAAAATTTTGTAAGAAATCACATATTTTAAACTATAATTTTGAAGTAGCACACCTATCTCAAAAACTAGGACCCGGATCAACATGAAACCTTTGCTATCCTACTAAAATGGGTGCGCTGATTACAAATTTACATAGGAAAAGTCTCTGTCTCTACTGGTTACCGAGTTGTGCTAAAATTACGTCTTTTCAAATAACACAATAATAAGCGAATTGGACCACGTAACTTCAAAATGCTACTACTTAGGCATAAAAAAGTATACATATTTTTGATGTACTCGTCGAGAGCTATCATTCGGTGATAGGTAAACCTTTCTATTCCCAACGGTTACAAAGTTCAATTTTTTTCTATCTAAATGTGCTAAATTTAGATTAAAAAAACATTGGTAACTTTTTGAGAGATCGAGAGTTCTAATGTAGTCATACTTATGCATTTGGATGTGCTGACTTCAACGGTGTGCTTGGTTTTCCCGTAGCGCGTACCGTTTGGCCAGAAAGTGGGAAAACATAGTTTCCGCGGTTTCTCGCGGTTTTCTCGCGAACTGCGCGTAATAGAGCAACGCGGTTTTTAGAAATGAATTCCTCGACCAATTTCCTATCCGATACCGTTTGAAACGTCAATATCGGTCAATTAGAACGGACACAGTTTGCGTTAAAACTTGCAGATATAGTAAAATGGCACTTTTGCCTTATTCTTGATAATTTGGAACGTCATAACTTCCGAACCGTTCTAAATATAAAAAATCTAATTATACCGGCGTAATCAGCGCCAAAAACTGTATTAAGAACCACAACCTTAGTTTGATTGAAGACAGTTCGGGTTTTCGCCGAGTGGCTAAAATTTTGTAAGAAATCACATATTTTTAACTATAATTTTGAAGTAGCACACCTATCTCGAAAACTAGGACCCGGATCAACATGAAACCTTTGCTATCCTACTAAACTGGGTGTGCTGATTACGAATTTACATAGGAAAAGTCTCTGTCTCTACTGGTTACCGAGTTGTGCTAAAATTACGTCTTTTCAAATAACACAATAATAAGCGAATTGGACCACGTAACTTCAAAATGGTACTACTTAGGCATAAAAAAGTATACATATCTTTGATGTACTCGTCGAGAGCTATCATTCGGTGATAGGTAAACCTTTCTATCGCCAACGGTTGCAAAGTTCAATCTTTTTCTATCTAAATGTGCTAAATTTAGATTAAAAAAACATTGGTAACTTTTTGAGATATAGAGCGTTGTAATGCAGCCATGCTTATGTATTTGGATGTGCTGAATTCAACGGTGAGCTCGGTTTTCCCGTAGCGCGTACCGTTTGGCCAGAAAGTGGGAAAACATAGTTTCCGCGGTTTCTCGCGGTTTTCTCACGATCCGTGCGCAATAGAGCAACGCGGTTTTCAGAAATGAATTCCTCGACCAATTTCCTATCCGATACCGTTTGAAACGTCCATATCGGTCAATTAGATCGGACGCAGTTGGCGTTAAAACTTGCAGATGTAGTAAAATGGCAGTTTTGCCTTATTCTTGATAACTTGGAACGTCATAACTTCCGAACCGTTGTAAATATAAAAAATCTAATTATACCGGCGTAATCAGCGCCAAAAACTGAATTAAGAACCACAACCTTAGTTTGATTGAAGACAGTTCGGGTTTTCGCCGAGTGGCTAAAATTTTCTAAGAAATCACATATTTTAAACTATAATTTTGAAGTAGCACACCTATCTCGAAAACTAGGACCCGCATCAACATGAAACCTTTGCTATCCTACTAAACTGGGTGTGCTGATTACGAATTTACATAGGAAAAGTATCTGTCTCTACTGGTTACCGAGTTGTGCTAAAATTACGGTTTTTCAAATAACACAAAAATAAGCGAATTGGACCACATAACTTCAAAATCGTAATACTTAGGCATATAAAAATATACATATTTTTGATGTACTCGTCGAGAGCTATCATTTGGTGATAGGTAAACCTTTCTATCGCCAACGGTTGCAAAGTTCATTTTTTTTCTATCTAAATGTGCCAAATTTAGATTAAAAAAACATTGGTAACTTTTTGAGAGATAGAGCGTTCTAGTGTAGTCATGCTTATGTATTTGGATGTGCTGAATTCAACGGTGAGGTCGATTTTCCTGTAGCGCGTACCGTTTGGCCAGAAAGTGGGAAAACATAGTTTCCGCGGTTTCTCGCGGTTTTTCTCGCGAACCGCGCACCTTACAGCAACAGGGCTTTCAGAAATGAATTCCTCGACCAATTTCCTATCCGATACCGTTTGAAACGTCAATATCGGTCAATTAGATCGGACACAGTTGGCGTTAAAACTTGCAGATGTAGTAAAATGGCAGTTTTGCCTTATTCTTGATAACTTGGAACGTCATAACTTCCGAACCGTTGTAAATATAAAAAATCTAATTATACCGGCGTAATCAGCACCAAAAACAGTATTAAGAACCACAACCTTAGTTTGATTGAAGACAGTTCGGGTTTTCGCCGAGTGGCTAAAATTTTGTAAGAAATCACATATTTTAAACTATAATTTTGAAATAGCACACCTATCTCAAAAACTAGGACCCGGATCAACATGAAACCTTTGCTATCCTACTAAACTGGGTGTGCTGATTACGAATTTGCATAGGAAAAGTCTCTGTCTCTACTGGTTACCGAGTTGTGCTAAAATTACGTTCTTTCAAATAACACAAAAATAAGCGAATTGGACCACGTAACTTCAAAATGGTAATACTTAGGCATATAAAAGTATACATATTTTTGATGTACTCGTCGAGAGCTATCATTTGGTGATAGGTAAACCTTTCTATCGCCAACGGTTGCAAAGTTCAATTTTTTTCTATCTAAATGTGCTAAATTTAGATTAAAAAAACATTGATAACTTTTTGCGAGATAGAGCGTTCTAATGTAGTCGTGCTTATGCATTTGGATGTGCTGAATTCAACGGTGAGCTCGGCTTTCCCGTAACGCGTACGGTTTGGCCAGAAAATGGGAAAACATAGTTTCCTCGGTTTCTCGCGGTTTTCTCGCGAACCGCGCGTAATAGAGCAACGCGGTTTTTAGAAATGAATTCCTCGACCCCTTTTCTATCCAAAACCGTTTGAAACGTCAATATCGGTCCATTAGATCGGCCACAGTTTGCGTTAAAACTTGCAGATGTAGTAAAATGGCAGTTTTGCCTTATTCTTGATAATTTGGAACGTCATAACTTCCGAACCGTTCTAAATATAAAAAATCTAATTATACCGGCGTAATCAGCGTCAAAAACTGTATTAAGAATCACAACCTTAATTTGATTGAAGACAGTTCGGGTTTTCGCCGAGTGGCTAAAATTTTTTAAGAAATCACATATTTTCAAATATAATTTTGAAGTAGCACACCTATCTCAAAAACTAGGACCCGGATCAACATGAAACCTTTGCTATCCTACTAAACTGGGTGTGCTGATTACGAATTTACATAGGAAAAGTCTCTGTCTCTACTGGTTACCGAGTTGTGCTAAAATTACGTTTTTTCAAATAACACAAAAATAAGCGAATTGGACCACGTAACTTCAAAATGGTACTACTTAGGCATATAAAAATATACATATTTTTGATGTACTCGTCGAGAGCTATCATTTGGTGATAGGTAAACCTTTCTATCGCCAACGGTTGCAAAGTTCAATTTTTTTCTATCTAAATGTGCCAAATTTAGATTAAAAAAACATTGGTAACTTTTTGAGAGATAGAGCGTTCTAGTGTAGTCATGCTTATGTATTTGGATGTGCTGAATTCAACGGTGAGGTCGATTTTCCCGTAGCGGGTACCGTTTGGCCAGAAAGTGGGAAAACATAGTTTCCGCGGTTTCTCGTGGTTTTCTCGCGAACCGCGCGTAATAGAGCAACGCGTTTTTAGAAATGAATTCCTCGACCAATTTCCTACCCGATACCGTTTGAAATGTCAAGATCGGTCAATTAGATCGGACACAGTTTGCGTTAAAACTTGCAGATGTAGAAAAATGGCAGTTTTGCCTTATTCTTGATAACTTGGAACGTCATAACTTCCGAACCGTTCTAAATATAAAAAATCTAATTATACCAGCGTAATCAGCGTCAAAAACTGTATTAAGAACCACAGCCTTAATTTGATTGAAGACAGTTCGGGTTTTCGCCGAGTGGCTAAAATTTTGTAAGAAATCACATATTTTTAACTATAATTTTGAAGTAGCACACCTATCTCGAAAACTAGGACCCGGATCAACATGAAACCTTTGCTATCCTACTAAACTGGGTGTGCTGATTACGAATTTACATAGGAAAAGTCTCTGTCTCTACTGGTTACCGAGTTGTGCTAAAATTACGTGTTTTCAAATAACACAAAAATAAGCGAATTGGACCACGTAACTTCAAAATGGTAATACTTAGGCATATAAAAATTTACATATTTTTGACGTACTCGTCGAGAGCTATCATTTGGTGATAGGTAAACCTTTCTATCGCCAACGGTTGCAAAGTTCAATTTTTTTCTATCTAAATGTGCTAAATTTAGATTAAAAAAACATTGGTAACTTTTTGAGAGGTAGCGCGTTCTAATGTAGTCATGCTTATGTATTTGGATGTGCTGAATTCAACGGTGAGGTCGATTTTCCCGTAGCGCGTACCGTTTGGCCAGAAAGTGGGACAACATAGTTTCCGCGGTTTCTGGCGGTTTTTCTCGCGAACCGCGCACCTTACTGCAACGGGGCTTTCAGAAATGAATTCCTCGACCAATTTCCTATCCGATACCGTTTGAAACGTCAATATCGGTCAATTAGATCGGACACAGTTGGCGTTAAAACTTGCAGATGTAGTAAAATGGCAGTTTTGCCTTATTCTTGATAATTTGGAACGTCATAACTTCCGAACCGTTCTAAATATAAAAAATCTAATTATACCGGCGTAATCAGCGCCAAAAACTGTATTAAGAACCACAACCTTAGTTTGATTGAAGACAGTTCGGGTTTTCGCCGAGTGGCTAAAATTTTGTAAGAAATCACATATTTTAAACTATAATTTTGAAGTAGCACACCTATCTCAAAAACTAGGACCCGGATCAACATGAAACCTTTGCTATCCTACTAAAATGGGTGCGCTGATTACAAATTTACATAGGAAAAGTCTCTGTCTCTACTGGTTACCAAGTTGTGCTAAAATTACGTCTTTTCAAATAACACAATAATAAGCGAATTGGACCACGTAACTTCAAAATGCTACTACTTAGGCATAAAAAAGTATACATATTTTTGATGTACTCGTCGAGAGCTATCATTCGGTGATAAGTAACCTTTCTATTCCCAACGGTTACAAAGGTCAATTTTTTTCTATCTAAATGTGCTAAATTTAGATTTAAAAAACATTGGTAACTTTTTGAGAGATCGAGAGTTCTAATGTAGTCATACTTATGCATTTGGATGTGCTGAATTCAACGGTGTGCTTGGTTTTCCCGTAGCGCGTACCGTTTGGCCAGAAAGTGGGAAAACATAGTTTCCGCGGTTTCTCGCGGTTTTCTCGCGAACCGCGCGTAATAGAGCAACGCGGGTTTTAGAAATGAATTCCTCGACCAATTTCCTATCCGATACCGTTTGAAACGTCAATATCGGTCAATTAGAACGGACACAGTTTGCGTTAAAACTTGCAGATATAGTAAAATGGCACTTTTGCCTTATTCTTGATAATACGGAACGTAATAACTTCCGAACCGTTCTAAATATAAAAAATCTAATTATACCGGCGTAATCAGCGCCAAAAACTGTATTAAGAACCACAACCTTAGTTTGATTGAAGACAGTTCGGGTTTTCGCCGAGTGGCTAAAATTTTGTAAGAAATCACATATTTTTAACTATAATTTTGAAGTAGCACACCTATCTCGAAAACTAGGACCCGGATCAACATGAAACCTTTGCTATCCTACTAATCTGGGTGTGCTGATTACGAATTTACATAGGAAAAGTCTCTGTCTCTACTGGTTACAGAGTTGTGCTAAAATTACGGTTTTTCAAATAACACAAAAATAAGCGAATTGGACCACATAACTTCAAAATGGTAATACTTAGGCATATAAAAATTTACATATTTTTGACGTACTCGTCGAGAGCTATCATTTGGTGATAGGTAAACCTTTCTATCGCCAACGGTTGCAAAGTTCAATTTTTTTCTATCTAAATGTGCTAAATTTAGATTAAAAAAACATTGGTAACTTTTTGAGAGATAGAGCGTTCTAATGTAGTCATACTTATGCATTTGGATGTGCTGAATTCAACGGTGTGCTTGGTTTTCCCGTAGCGCGCACCGTTTGGCCAGAAAGTGGGAAAACATCGTTTCCGCGGTTTCTCGCGGTTTTCTCGCGAACCGCGCGTAATAGAGCAACGCGGTTTTTAGAAATGAATTCCTCGACCAATTTCCTATCCGATAACGTTTGAAACGTCAATATCGGTCAATTAGAACGGACACAGTTTGCGTTAAAACTTGCAGATATAGTAAAATGGCACTTTTGCCTTATTCTTGATAATTTGGAACGTCATAACTTCCGAACCGTTCTAAATATAAAAAATCTAATTATACCGGCGTAATCAGCGCCAAAAACTGTATTAAGAACCACAACCTTAGTTTGATTGAAGACAGTTCGGGTTTTCGCCGAGTGGCTAAAATTTTGTAAGAAATCACATATTTTAAACTATAATTTTGAAGTAGCACACCTATCTCGAAAACTAGGACCCGGATCAACATGAAACCTTTGCTATCCTACTAAACTGAGTACTTTCAACTCCTTAGAGTTTAAAGCAGAGAAGTGTTGGGAGTTATTTGTTTGACGCGGCGTTGTGCTTTTTTTGTAAGGGTGTTTGGCAGTCAATTAAAATTGTTAGATGCTTATGGTTGGGTGCGAATAGTGGCGAAGGAGAAAGCAAGACGTGAAAATGTTTCGAGCCAGGTCGGGGCCCCGGACTTGTAAGTGTCATTAGAAAGTGAGTCGGCTAGGGTAGGGAACTGAGGAATTCCAATTAGGGATTTGTCACTCCTTGAACAACGGCGAAAGCATTAAAACGGGTATCGGCGTCGAATGGTTTTGAAGCGCGCACTCCGGACGTGTGATAGCTGATGGATATACCCCCATAGCTCGCGCGCCACTTAAAAAATCGCCTGCGAAAGAACTCCCTCATTCGAGCAACACCGCCGACGCGAATTCTTTACTACCACTTCATACTTCCCCGGATAATTTCCGCAGAAACTCCACTGCGACCTCCTTTATGTCCCCAACCCGAGATAAATTCTCCCGAATGTTTGGCAAAATTATACAGAAGATTGCGGACGTACCACTTCTTTGCTTCGTTTGATTAAAATACTTCCAAGCGAAATCACTGCCCTAAATTCCCAAGCACATCTACCACAAATCAATGAGCAATTATCTTTAGGAAACAGCCTACCACATTAACAGAAATTACTGTTGCCCGTTTTGAAAACAACATAGCATATTATGTATGATATACCATCATAGTTGTGTCTTAAAATGTGCATTATTGGCTTCACAGAATAAGTAATTAAAAATCGGGAAATTACCATTAATTACGGTAATTTATATAGTAATTTACCCGATAAATTACGCTCTTACATCTCTAAGTACCTCCCAGGCAAAACACAAACAACAGTGCACTTGCCGACTGCTTAGGAGTGGTGGGGTACATTCACGAAAGTACCTACTGATGGAAGGTTTTTGAAATTAATTATTAAATTAATTCCGGTAAATTAACAACGGTAATTAAAATTTTCAGTAAATTACTGGTAAATTACCAACGGTAATTTAAATTGACGTTAAATTACCATCGGTAATTTAAGCCGTAAATTAAAGTATGTTATGCAAAATCGGTAAATTACCATTAATTACGTAAATAATTTATATGAACGATAACCAATATCTTAAACGGAAAGTATTTCAGATGATGGGGCAGATGAGTCTCAAAGAAGGCCATTTAATAACAGTTTAATAAAGTAATTTCCGAAATAATAAATAAAATTGGAGTGTTGTGGGTTTCGTACAGCAATAATGCGAGCAGCATAAATATTGTGGAGATGAAGTATGATGGGAATAGGTGATGGTATATTTATGCGTTCTTCGGAATAAGATTAAAGAGCAGGGGAAAGGGCGCCTGGCGCGAAAAATATGCGATATTGATGAGGGATGATAAGACGAGGCGAGTGCGGATCGTATTGAAATTGAAATGATCCTGCGGAGGGCTTTGACTGTGGCGGCGCGGCGCCTTAGTTTCTAAAACATACTGGCACATTCATCAACGGACGGATCCGAATATCATCGGTCGAAATCGCGCCGAAATCGCGGTGTTAGACCATAACTATCCGGGCCATAATATCTGCATCTGATTGATGGCTGCTGGCCCTAGCAGTGCGCATTTCCCCTGCTGATACTGTACAGGGCATTATCTCAGCCGCATTCTTTAAAGTCTCCTGAACGTGGATCTGAATTTCTGTATAGATGGTTAAGGTGGTTTATACAATTTTTGCCTTGCAAGCGATAACAAAACATGCCTGTTTTTCGAACATAATTTCTCGTCAAAATAGGTGACTTTTACCGTTTATTTTTCTATATGATATCATTAAAATTAATTTTTTGGCGCTTGATAGCACCTGGACTATCTCCATATCTATATACTATATCCAAATTTCACGATCATACGTCTGAGCGTTCACGGGACGTTTGAGTTGAAAAAATGCGTTGTACAAGCCGCCTTAAACACTTCATGATTAGTCTCCTTCAAATAACACGGAGGGAGCGGGCCGCATCCATTCGTGGGGCCACCAAATCATCAATTTTCCGAACGATCGCAAAAACAGAACAAACACTTTAGCAACTTGCACTGCGGTTGCTCAAATTGGGAGGAAATTTAATAAAAAAAGTACGAGCGACCGTGTGTAGCCGAACAAACGGCCGCCCGGCACCTTAAATTAAGACCGGCCGCATTCCGCTTTATGACCCAGAAAACCTATCGGCGAAACTTTTCGACAGCACTTTTTATCGCGCGCAAATCATTTCACAACGCGTCGCTCACGACGCATTCAAAACCGACGTGACAAATTCGCAAACTTTTTAAATAAATGATAAGATACCCGTTTCATTACGCCGACTCGCACTCCGCACTGACAACATCGCCCCTACGGCATACAGTTCAATGCCAAACATTATTTTCGATTACGAGAAACTTTTTAAATTAATGATCGCCAGATTTTTTTAATAATAGATCGTTAAATATCCAATGATACCACACACGACCTCGGTTTATATTGAAATTCTAAAACTGAATGTGCTTCCCAAATCAAAATCACCAAACTTCAAAAACAAGTTAAACGTCTGCAGGGCCGGCCCTAGCGTTTTTGCCGCCGTAGGCAAATCTCAATAGTGCCGCCCCCCTGATTGATTGATTGATTAATTACTTTTACAACAAACCAACCGCAAATGATTGAAATAATTATTATCAAATAATAAATTCATGCATCATGATATCATGAATGAAAACAAACATCCTACACACTACGTACCAAGATATTATTTTCTTGTCGAAAGTAAAATGTATTAAGAATTCTATAGCCCGAAAACTATTTCTTGCAGGCAGAATGTATTTTTCGCCGGTGCATTCATGCGGCATTAATATGTTTACCTCAAATAGTCTGCCCAATATCGGCGTAGAAGGTATTTTTACAATTTTTTGTCGAGCCAGCCGATGCGTTCGAGAGTTTGCAACGTGTTTGCAAGTCCAGATGTGCGATGTTAAATGTTCATATTTTCGGTACTTTCGGTACAAATATTTGACAGTGCATATTTCGCAGTGCAATTGGCTTAGATTAATTGGATAATAATACTCGAAAACAAAAGTCGATAGCTAATTTTGGTTTTCACCATTGAGTTTCTCTCAAAAAAACCCTAACTCCAAAATGATTTATACAAAAAAACAGATTTATACAAAAATCATGATCCAGGAAAATACAGTCAACAATAAGACAATATTTACGAAATTTATTTGTAATGAAAACACAACCTTAGGAGATTATACTAGTACAAACAATACATTTAAAACAACAAAGAATAGAGAATACTAGTACAATATACAAAGTTTAACCCTAAATTAAAATTAGCTCTTGAACCTTTTTTCTGCCAAATCGCGAGTAATTTCTTTCAGATCTAATGTATTACTCAATTCATATTCAGTGGCCTTCATTGCTAACCCATTAAGACAATTTTAAGTAGACATGGTTCTTAAGTACTTTTTTATTAATATTAGTTTAGCAAACTGTCTATTGCCCGCTCAGGCAGCAACAGTTATAGGCAGGGTTACAAAAAAACTGCTAAGCAATGTTTAAATTTGGCCCAATGTTAAGGGAGGTAATGAATTTTTAAAAACGTCAACTGGACCTTCTGGAAACAAGGTCTATGGACGCAAAATCATTTAACATCATAATTAATTCGCCCGACTATGAAAATAGTACCAATAATACCATCAAAATGTTTACTGAATGAAGAAATTATTATTGGAATGTATTATAAATTATCAGTGATTATCAGTGAAATTGGTCATGAACTACTTGCATCAAATATCTCCGAAAGTATTAAGCTTAGCAGAACAAAATGTACACCATATTAAAGATGAAAAGTATTACTTAAAAATATTGAAAGATGTAGACTTGGGAGAAGGTTAAAAAACAGGTTTTCAGAACCGAAATATTATGTCAATATCTACACTGTTAAGTAATCTGTCATCAGCGAACTTCTATCGTTTTTGACAGAATAGATATTGACATAACATCTCCGTTTTTTACATTTTCCCAAATCTAAATCTTTCAATATTTTAAGTAATTCTTTATCATCTACCCAAATCTTCATCAAAATTTTATCTTTAATATGATGCATAATTTGTTCTGGTAAGAGTATTATTTTCGGAGATATTGATGCAAGCATTTCATGGGGAATTTTTTAATCACTGATAGTTTTTAATTAATTTCAATAATAATATCATCAACGACGCACATTTCAATATTATTTTTATAGGCGGGCAAATTATGTGTCTACCCAAATAAAAATTAACTACCTTACCATTTCGGCAGAAAATGCTAAACCGTTAAGATGGAGGAATCGCCAACTTTTAAAGCGGTTTCTATATCTTTGGAATGTGCCAGTAAATCATTTTTACTTATAACATTTTCTTTAAGTTTGTGGATATCGCATAAAAACTCAAAAGGATCGTTAGGACTATTTTATATTTCTCTTTTGATTTTTGTATAGGATCACTACACTATAGTACACTACATTGATCCTAATTCTTTATAAAACCTAATGAGCTATTTTATTTAAATATGTCTTTTATTGGCTGCTATGCATCTTAAAATATAGGAATGAAGCCTGTCAATTCCTATTGTATTTAATTGTATTTTACTATTCCTTTATTTTCTAGATTCAGGCAATATTTTATAGCCTTTTTTATTGTAGTTCAGTTGGTTTTGCCGCCCCTAAACTTTGCCGCCGTAGGCAGTTGCCTACCTTGCCTACCGCCTAGGGCCGGCCCTGACGTCTGTTTTTCAGCGTTTATGGAATCGGTTTCAGGAGACTGACATATATGTTAGAAGACCTGGACAAGGTCGAAATCGAAAAACTACTCAAAATCAAGATCGATTCCTTGTCCTTTCCTCTCTACGCCAGCGTACTGCCACAACACGAGACCTCCTAAACGACCTAAGACGAGCACATGGAATAGAAATTTCTGATCAAACTGTTAGAAACAGATTAAAAGAAGCGAATTTGAAACCAAGAAGACCTGTCCGCGCACCACGCCTTACGCAGCATCACAAACCAGGTTTGCTCTGGATCACAGAGATTGGCAACTGCATCACTGGATGCATGCACTGTTTACAGACGAGTCCAGATTTCGTTTAACTCGTTGCGACGGTGGAGTACGTGTATATAGACGTCCTGGTGAATGCTACGCAGCCGCTACTATACAGGAAGTGGATAGATTTGGTCGTGGAACTGTGATGGTTGGAATCAGTATAGACAACAGAACTGATCTTGTTGTGGTTCCTGGTAGACTAAATACCATGAATTACATCGAAAACATCTGGTGGCGTGACGGTCGACTTAAGCGAGTTTAAGTTAAGGGTGAACGAAAGAAGCTTCTTCTTCCTTTAGCCATCATGATCATGTGTCGTGAGAGCCCTTTGGGGCCAAGTTATAATAATTGTGGTGTCTTGTGTTTTCTCGTTCTCAACCGTTTTAAAGCGTAAGTTGTTTATTGTTTAGAATTAGCTTTCATCTATTTTATAAGCAGTTCTGAGGAATGAGAAAGCAAACCTCAAGAATGTTTTTTTGAGCAGTATAGTTATTTTTACAGTATAGCCTGTATAGGATATTGATCGTGTGACAGACAGCGAGGTAGTTTGCAAAGTGCCATTAAAAAATAATTTAAGGAGTGATAACGCGGATATGATGGGTGGCGGTGTCGGCGAGAGGGCTGGAGGGGGGCGGCGAAAGACGGCAGGGGTGTGCAGAAGTGGACATAACGAAAAGGATGTTGATAACAAATGTACACCTTCTGTCCTAGGGTTCGCTATTACCTTAAACCGGGCGAAATTGTCGCACGTAGCGCGGAATGCAATATGCCACTCCGTAAATCTACTCCCGGTCATAAAAACAATATTAACTCTCATCCTGTATTTGCAACGTCCACGTGAGATTATGTTCCGGCGCGGAGCCGACAAGACCGGCCCCAGAATGTGGTTAAAATTTACCTACGCGAGGACATATCAATTAAACCTGAATTATCCTAGACTGGAGAGTGGAGGCTCGCCGCCAGCGCGAGCGCCCGCCATCTTGTTAATATTAATATTATACACATGCAATTATTGTCTGCTTTACTACCTTAATTCCACGCGTAATTAAAATACCATTCTACAATTTTTAATCAACGAAATTTATACCGACGATAAAACACTCCCGCGCCAGTCGGCGAAGCCGGACCATGCCTACGATTAAATAACACTGCAGCGCTACAATTACCCGCTCCCCGCGCTATTTGCAACTAAACGCCGTTTACAAAACTATAAATGATTTCGCTAACCTCCCCCAATCGCAAAACACGAATCCAGAAATCCGAATGTCTACAACACCGGTGTCAAACTCATTTGTGGGCGCGGGCCACATAATTCTGATCTGAACTTCGGCGGCCCGCATACAAAAATAATGTTATATTTTTACAATTTAACGAAAATCATAGAAAATAACATCAACTAAAGAAGAGAATGATAATTAAAGTTAATCTTCACCTGGATTAATTATCATTCGCTTCTTTAGTTGATACTACGTTACGTACAGTCATGGAAAAAAGTATGTTCGTATCACTATCGCAGGATTTGAAAATAGTATGTCGGTTATATATTCAGTTATATATTCCCTCGGCCCGGCCGCTTCGCAAAAAGTTGTCCGTCACGAGGTGGTTTTTCGATGGATGTAATGTAACGGAATTTAGTTTATTTTGAGCGTGTCCGATCTTTTCCTTAATGTGATACCTTCATTGCAATGTAATAAATGTAATATGACCATAACATTTAAGTTTACGAGTAGCGCATTTAATTAACTTTAAAATTACGTTTATAATAATATTAATAAACATGAAAATCTGATAATATGATACGAAAATCTGATATTAAGATATTGCGTAATATCACGACACATTATTTAAATTTATTTTATCTAATACACATATTAATTACATAAGTAAATGCCTTTGCCCAGCAGTGGGACGACGGGCTTAAGTAAGTAAGTAAGTATATGCACAAATCATCTTGTTGCCAAGGATTATCACTGAATATACACTATTACAGAATTGTAATATTAAAATATATTCACTAAATGTTAATAAATTCTCTAAATTTAATTTATATTTAGGACGGAGCATGTATTTTGTATGAAGGGACAATAGAAATATATCTGTATTTACTTTATAGCAGTTAATGTTTCAATTATCTTTCATAAGATCTAATACATGCTTGACAACCAATATAAAATTATAGCAAGAATATATGCAGGCTGTCCCACGTTTCTTCTACAAAACATTTCTTCGGTAAGCAAATTACTTTTTCAATTAATTAAAAAGTTACAGCCGTTTGAATTATTAACAATTTCTTATTTTAAACGGCTCCAACTTCTGAAGGAACAGAGAAAACCAATAAAACCATATGAAACTTATTACTTTCTACTTTCTAGAAAAAAAAAACATTCTAGTTTCATCTTTTGTTCATTTATAATTCGAATTATTAAAATTTTACTTATTATTAATTAACAATTTACTTAAGAATACTGAAAATTAGGTTATTATGTCAATAATGATTGTCAAATATTATTTCAAATCTCAAATCTGTAGTAGTTTTGGACATAGAGGGAACTAATTTTAACAATAATCTCATCTAAATGTTCTTTTACATGGTCGTATATTTTGGTTTATTTATTTTTTAATACTAATTATTTCATATTTACATTCCATCAAAATTCGTCAAAAATTTAGAGCTTGCTTCTACAAGCAATTATCAATTTTTGTAAATTAGTAATATACATAATTGTCATTATTTTCAGTTTTCAGATATTTGAAAAATATTGCTGTAAAGTTTAATACAAAATAATAATATAAAAAGATTGTAATGATACATTCATGCTATACAAAATACATCCCTTCTGGTTATTAAGTTTAACTGCAAAATATCGTTGAAGCTAAATAACAAATTACCATAAATACAAATTTTAAGCAATTTAATTTTATTAATTTATTTCTATATTGTGAATAAATGCTAATACATAAAAGTTCTGAAATAACCTTCAGTAAAAATATTCACCACAAGAAATTGATTTTTGTATTTATTAACGAAAAAAGCTATTAGATGCAATACGTTTGTATAGTTTGTTGAGTTTTATGCAATATCTTGAAATGAAATTTTCATTTTATGTTATATAATAAATTATATTTAATAAAAACACAAACAATTACATTGCAATGTAGGAATTACATTAATTTATTACACATTAGGCTAATAAATTATAGAAATGTATAAATCATTATAAATCAATTCAAAGCATTCGAACAAGGTTTCTCAAATAATAAATTTCCGATATACGAGTATGCAGCGTAACCGGACAATTTTTTGCACTAAGCGGCCGACCGGCCGACTAGAGTAACAAAAAGCCTGTACATGGATGTAACATCGACACACTGCTGAAATACGGATCAGAACATACTTTATTCCACGAGTGTACGACTTTACGTAATAACCATTTAAAACCAGTTAATCGGGTCTAGAGAAAATCAACTTTAGAAATCCTGTCATTTTATTATTACCTACTCTTCGTGTTGTATGGCCTTTAAAATCAAAGATAATGAAGTGAATCGAACATCACCATGTTCAAAAAATATTACAGTGTCATTCCAGTTATTGCCAGTTTGTTATAGCTGGAACTCCATACAGTACTTCAAAGTTCAGGCAAAAATCATAACATCTTACACCCTGTCTATACTCAAAACTGAAAGTTAAAGTCCATCCGTACATCTTCTGAAGATTTAGGCTACCAGTAAGTGAAAGAATCATCAAAATGGTTGAGGGGGAAAATCAACTTTCTATTTTTGACATATTTTTCATTAACCCCTAAATCTCTTGACCAGTTTAGTTACATTAAAAATGAATGATGAATCATGAACATTAAAAACCTCAAAAGTTTTAATCTTAAAATCTCATTGAAACGATATTTACGAAAATATTTTAAGAAAATTTCGAAGACGCATAAACTCAGTACAGACGATACAGCGTGTAAAAGGGTTTTATAATTTTTAAATCACGCACCGAACAGCGGGTTTAAAGGTTACAAAAGCTCTCTTTCTGCACGAGCACCTCACAAAGGAGGCACTGGAAGGTAAAAAAGCGACGAATACAGCGAAAAAAAGAATTAAGGTATATATGTATTTTATTTTAACTGAAATTAAGGCAAAAGGATCTTATCTGCCCGTAGGACAATGTCGGCCGCTTTAAATTATTCAATTTAGCCCCCGATTAACTCCGTTAAAGGGTTGCGCCCTTTATACTGTCCTGGGAAGCCCCCTTAATCAGAAGGTGCGCTGTATGTTAATTTTTTCATCAAAAATGTCTTAGAAAAATTTTAAGAGGTTCTAATTTCCAGTTAATTTTCCGCATAATTACACATCAAAGGGTTCGCCCTGTAATGTATATAAGCCATCAACAAAGTTTTCTTTTTGTTCCCAAGAAGGCCTTTTTAACTTGATATGTCAACTATTGTTTACCAATTTGTTTAATTTGTTGAGGGAAAGAGATCACAGTTTTAAGAAGTTGTTAAGAGTGTGCAGTGTCTACGGAGAAGAGAAATCACCGGAGAGGTTGGAATTTTAGAATTCGTTAGTCTTAGTTGGTGTTGCATAGCGGTGGAGATAGTTATATATGCCCTTGGACTGAGTGCAAAGGTCGATTAAAGTCACCAAACGGAAGAGAAATAGGACTTAAATTGCTGCGCATTTCTTAACGGGGGCGAATCTGACTCCTCCGGATGTTTTACAGCTACTATTCGGACATAAATGAGATGTGTTCGCGCCATTTCCGGTGGCGTGAGGAACTCCCCTCCGCTCCTTTATTAAAATTAAATTCGATCCCTACACCAAACGTTAACCCCCGTCCTAGCGGTACTGATGCCGCGTCCCTGTATCCACTTCGCAAGAAATCCCAGAACTTTAAGAATGTGTCGATAGAATTTCCTTTAATTAAAGTCGAAGAGCGAGAGGTAGATTCGGTTAAATCGGGTGAGATTAAACCTAGAATTCGCTCATCGGCTACGGTCAAAGATATGACATTTACTACGAATCAATATTTAATTTTTACCGTCAAGTACCGTCGTGGAAAATATTAACTATCCATCCTAATTTTTTTTATATGCATTTCGATCATTTTTCTACTTGAAGATTGTCAAAAAAGGGCTCTCACGACCCATGATTACATCATGATGGCTAATGGAAGAAGAAGCTTCTTTCGTTCACCCTTAACTCAAACTCGCTTAAGTCGACCGCCACGTCATCTACAAAAACCGTTAGGGGAGGACGCAGTAGCAAATATGTTTTCGATGTAATTCATGGCATTTAGTCTACCAGGAACCACAACAAGATCAGTTCTGTTGTCTATACTGATTCCAACCATCACAGTTCCACGACCAAATCTATCCACTTCCTGTATAGTAGCGGCTGCCTAGCGTTCACCAGGACGTCTATAGACACGTACTCGACCGTCGCAACGAGTTAAGCGAAATCTGGACTCGTCTGTAAACAGCACAGGCGTCCAGTGACGCAGTAGCCAATCTCTGTGATCCAGAGCAAACCTGGTTTGTGATGCTGCGTAAGGCGTGGTGCGCGGGCAGGTCTTCTTGGTTTCAAATTCGCTTCGTTTAATCTATTTCTAACAGATTGATCAGAAATTTCTATTCCATGTGCTCGTCTTAGGTCCTTTAGGAGGTCTCGTGCTGTGGCAGTCTCGTGCTTGTCCAGCTCTTCCACAACATGTCGAAGAGTGGCCATGCTGAATAAGGGCGACAGCACGAGCAACTTGCACTTCACTAAGAAGCCTCATTTTACTTCTAATGACGCTTCTAAGCAACGAAAATTGAGAACTGAATTCATTTGTCATCTTTAGTAGGCTTTCATACGTGAATTCAAAGAATACTTGACATGTTGCAGAAGCAAATCGGTAAATTCCTCTGGAGATTGGGGACAAATTTGTTTAAAAATGAGAGAAAGTAAATCTGTATTCACAGTCAGTTGGGTTATTGGATGGGGGATCTGATAGGTTACACCTGTAGGTATGTGGGTCTAGTGTGTTTTCGTTCGCGACTGGTCGACAACGGCCCGACCCTATATTAGAAGGGCAAAGTGGAAAAGAACGACCGGGCCGGAATAAATTCACTTCGATAAATTTGATTTGAGGTGAGAATCGTTCCCGGTTCTGGAGTCATGCATCGAATTCGGCTACTGCTCCGGAGGGCGAGGGCGAACGGCACCGCCGCGCGGGAGGAGGGGGTTACATTTCTGCAAACAGTTTCCGTTTGTGTACGTTTGGAAAAACACACGACAAAATAAAAACGATGGGTAGGAGTATAACACCAGCCTGGTGAGCGAAAGAGGGGTAGCTAGTGTCAACTGTAACATGCATACATTCGTCGGGGGATCATTTCGGAGCAAGGGTGGGCGCGGGGCGGGGGGTGCGGGGTGCGGAGCAAGGGGCATACAATCACAATTCTCGACTGGTATTTGGCAAATATCCGAACAGGCGACTAAAATTAATTTCTCCGTTCACAGACACCAATTCATGCAACCCCTTCGGTGACATTTATAAGTCAGGAGTGTATTGTTATCCGGAAGTAACCGCTCGCAATGGGGCCTCGAGTAGTTAAAAGCTGAGCGGGAGGTACTCATCAAGTCAATCCCAAGGGAGTCGACTCTTTACCTCTTTTGTTCGGAGCTCTCCGACGCGACGTCGGAGCCGACTCGGTTCAGTCGGCTTCCTCGAGCCCAGTCATTGTCGCTTGTCGCGCGGACTCTGCAGGCCCCCTCGAAGATGGCCCCATGTATTTATTGATTGTTTTCAATCGTTTACATTCATTCGCTTTTGAGTTGGTCCCGGCACCTGAGACTTCCTGCAACCAACAAGATTGCCTCTGTTCCGCAGCGTCGCAAAAGGCATATGAATACGTGACTCAACCGTTTCGACCCTTCGGCTCCCTCCCCCACCCTTGCCTTTAGCCTTTCTCCCTCTCCACATCGCCGCCGCTATACCAACCCCCAAGACCAAAACCCACATCGCTTATACCTTCATTTAACTTTCCTCAACACCTGCCCTGTGTTTTTTCACCTAAACTGTTCCAACAAACACATTTATCTCAAACGGGTACTGTCCGTCAAAAAACTCAACATGTCTAAAGTATAGAATTGAATAAATCAATCAAAATATCAGTCATAACATCGTCCCTAACAAATAAAGCTACAACTTAATAAACATAAAAATTTTATAAAAGGAAGAAAATTGAAATCGTCGTCCAGTCTCCGACTTTGAAAACCTGAACTTCTCTAGACTTGCACTCTGGAGTACTGTAGTGCGTGTTTGTGTGTAAGTTGGCAACCATGTTTACAATAGCGACGATTACATTAATTTCCTTAGATTATACCATACGTCAAATGTATGTTTATAGAAGCGCCATAGGATATGGATAAAGCGTGATAATAAACAATGAGCTTATTGTTTTTTTTTATATACTGAGGAGTGAAATATAGTTATCGTCGAAATATACTATTGATCGGGATGTCCAACAAGAAGTTCTAAATTAAGAAAAATCATTTTGCTCCCACCGCCGGTTTGTCCGGAAGTGGGAAAACGATACAAAAATCCACAGGGGAAAATATATCTCCCGGCCATCCACACAGTAATATACACTCACAGATTCTCTCGCACACGTATAAGCACATATTTATACATGGAATATCATTTTTACGACATTCGCTGTTTGCGCCGTATTTACGCATTTTCAATAAACAATAAATTCGTTGCAGTGCGCTCTCTCGTCGCGTGTAAATAAAAACCCAATAACCGTATTTCGTTTTAATTGTTTTGATACTCTGATAAGGTCGCCTCAAACCGAATAATACTGTCTTAGCTCACGAGAGCACCGCCGTGTTTATGTCCGAAAACGGCCGATAACACCGCACGAAGTAACAGCAAAATATGCGAACATCGAAAGCGGCCCCTCACGTTCGAGTGAAACAATAAGCCTCTTCGCACGGTTAACACGATATCTAAATAGCTAGGGGGGAATATTTAAATCTATTTATCATCCCACAAATCCTCTCCGGAAGTTGAAGTTGAACTACGTTACAGTATTCGGTAAACCCCTAAACTGTTTAAAATTTACCATACAAAAGAAGTAACATTAGAATATGTACATCTCTGGTAGCAAGACTTTGATAAAACTTCCCAGTGTTGATAAAGGGAAACTAATAATCAATATCAAGAACGTAGTAACTCACATCAGTCGCTTGTGAAGTCGGAACGATTTTTTAAATTAAAAAAAGTCTGTAAAAATTGCAATACACATAGTCATAGATCCACAACTCAGGAAATATCCTAAGGATTTTGATAAAACTTTCCAGAATTGATAAAAGGAAACTAATAATCAATATAAAGAACGTAGTAACTCACATCAGTCGCTTGTGAAGTCGGTACGATTTTTTAAATTAAACAATAACTGTAAAAATTGCACTAAACATAGTCAAAAAAACATTACACCACCTAGGACTGTGTATTGTAGTTCTAGTTAGCTATAGCTTAGAAACTAGACTTTTTTGCATATACATGACTTGGGTTATATCGATTTAGAATGATAAAATTAACCTTTTCAGTTCGAAAAATATATAAAATTCATTAAAAAAATATCTTCCGGCTCCTCCACCAATTTGGTAATTTACAATTTTTTAGCTAATCCGTACATTTCATGGGAAAACCTTGCTCACCGTTAAATCCAGTGCGGTCCGAAGCATAAGTAAGATTGCATTCGAATTTTGTATCTCACGTTATCTTATCCTTGATTTACATATTCTAGATTATTGATGTTTTAAATTAAGCAATAACTGTAAAAATTGCATTTAACATAGTCATAGATTCACAACTCTGGAAATATCTTAAGAATTTTGATAAAACTTTTCAGAATTGATACAAGGAAAGTAATAATCAATAAAAAGAACGTAGTAACTCACATCAGTCACTTGTGAAGTCGGTACGATTTTTTAAATTAAACAACAACTGTAAAAATTGCACTAATCATAGTCATGGATTAACAACTCAGCATTAAACAATAACTGTAAAAATTTCACTAAACGTAGTCATAGATTCACAACTCAGGAAATATCCTAAGGATTTTGATAAAACTTTCCAGAAATGATAAAAGGAAACTAATAATCAATGTAAGGAACGTAGTAACTCAGTCACTCGTGTAATAAAAAATATAAAATTTTCTGGGGAAGATACTTCTGGTTATTGGTTAATACATACTTGTATAACTATAACAATGTTTCTGATGTATTTTATGGCGACGAAGTGTATAAGGGAGCTTTTTGCGGTGGCCCTCCTAGAACATTTACTAACATCTGGGTTGATCTTAATGGCCAGTAAAAGCAGACAACTACGTTAAACATGTGGCGTTAAGGTTTCGATTAAAAAGAACACCGCTGTTGGACGGCGCGCCGACGTGAGCGTACGGGATGGGCGATATCGTTTTCAATTAAATTCGTGTTTATAATTGCCTCAATTTATAAGTTTCGGAACGTTGCGAGCGTATTACCGAATCGAAAACGCGGCCTGATGTTCACTTTTTTATTAACACGTCCGCCGGACCGGGTAGCGCCCCCGCATCGTCGCCCGTCAGAGCTCTAGTATTGGAACCGACTATGTGTTTTGTCTAGCGTATTGGCATTAATGACTAAATGATTGACCGACAGTCTGATGGTTGCCTGCTGCTGACAGCGATCATTTTCCGAGTACTAATGAAGAGTTTTTTCGCTTGCGATTCCAAACTCGCATAGCTCATTGCAGACAGCGACCGATCCGATGGGACACATTATTGCTCATGACAGCTCGACGTCGAAGCCGTTTATAAAACGTACAAGGTCAATTAGACTGCACAACAGCTACTACAACCCTCCTTCAACTTCTTAAAATAATGCAGAAAAAAACCCATCAACACAAACTTTCTGAATATCAACCCCAAGTATTAAAATCAATCTCCACGACCGACACCACACCAACGTCATATTATTAGTCTATATATATATATATAAACATTATTATTAAAAACACCTGTTTCTTACAACAATAAAAAAACAAGTTTGTTTTTCTACTATTTAAATTTAACAGGTACATTTTAAGAAGAAATATCTAAATTTATGAATAATTCAGTTTGACATTCGAAAGGTTAATAGAAGTCAGGTTTTATTTATTTTATGGTTTTCTGTAATATATAGGTGCATATGTGATGATGTAATAATGTAAAATAGTTATTCTATGTAAACGAACTAATTTAATTTTTAGCCTTAACCATATGTTTTACATAAATATTTATTATTACGTATTTCATTCTAAAATAGATAGAGGGCTGTACTTTTTAAAATTAATTACCCAATATATCTGATGCATAAACGTGTATAACAATAATTTGTATCCCAACTACTTTGCTCGTAATCGCGTATGAAGCGAAATAATAACATTCAACCACCGATAAACAACGTAAAATCTAAGTTTCAAAAATCCTCCTGAACAAACTAAAATAGATAGAGGGCTGTACTTTTTAAAATTAATTACCCAATGTATCTGATGCATAAACGTGTATAATAATAATTTATATCCTAACTACTTTGCTCGTAATCGCGTATGAAGCGAAATAATAACATTCAACCACCGATAAACAACGTAAAATCTAAGTTTCAAAAATCCTCCTGAACAAACTAAAATAGATAGAGGGCTGTACTTTTTAGAATTAATTACCCAATGTATCTGATGCATAAACGTGTATAATAATAATTTGTATCCCAACTACTTTGCTCGTAATCGCACATGAAGCGAAATAATAACATTCAACCACCGATAAACAACGTAAAATATAAGTTTCAAAAATCCTCCTGAACAAACTAAAATAGATAGAGGGCTGTACTTTTTAGAATTAATTACCCAATGTATCTGATTCATAACAGTGTATAATAATAATTTGTATCCCAACTACTTTGCTCGTAATCGCACATGAAGCGAAATAATAACATTCAACCACCGATAAACAACGTAAAATCTAAGTTTCAAAAATCCTCCTGAACAAACTAAAATAGATAGAGGGCTGTACTTTTTAGAATTAATTACCCAATGTATCTGATGCATAAACGTGTATAATAATAATTTGTATCCCAACTACTTTGCTCGTAATCGCGTATGAAGCGAAATAATAACATTCAACCACCGATAAACAACGTAAAATCTAAGTTTCAAAAATCCTCCTGAACAAACTAAAATAGATAGAGGGCTGTACTTTTTAGAATTAATTACCCAATGTATCTGATCCATAAAAGTGTATAATAATAATTTGTATCCCAACTACTTTGCTCGTAATCGCACATGAAGCGAAATAATAACATTCAACCACCGATAAACAACGTAAAATCTAAGTTTCAAAAATCCTCCTGAACAAACTAAAATAGATAGAGGGCTGTACTTTAAAATTAATTACCCAATGTATCTGATGCATAAACGTGTATAATAATAATTTGTATCCCAACTACTTTGCTCGTAATCGCGTATGAAGCGAAATAATAACATTCAACCACCGATAAACAACGTAAAATCTAAGTTTCAAAAATCCTCCTGAACAAACTAAAATAGATAGAGGGCTGTACTTTTTAGAATTAATTACCCAATGTATCTGATGCATAAACGTGTATAATAATAATTTGTATCCCAACTACTTTGCTCGTAATCGCAAATGAAGCGAAATAATAACATCCAACCACCGATAAACAACGTAAAATCTAAGTTTCAAAAATCCTCCCGAACAAACTAAAATAGATAGAGGGCTGTACTTTTTAGAATTAATTACCCAATGTATCTGATCCATAAACGTGTATAATAATAATTTGTATCCCAACTACTTTGCTCGTAATCGCGTATGAAGCGAAATAATAACATTCAACCACCGATAAACAACGTAAAATCTAAGTTTCAAAAATCCTCCTGAACAAACTAAAATAGATAGAGAGCTGTACTTTTTAGAATTAATTGCCCAATGTATCTGATGCATAAACGTGTATAATAATAATTTGTATCCCAACTACTTTGCTCGTAATCGCACATGAAGCGAAATAATAACATTCAACCACCGATAAACAACGTAAAATCTAAGTTTCAAAAATCCTCCTGAACAAACTAAAATAGATAGAGGGCTGTACTTTTTAGAATTAATTACCCAATGTATCTGATGCATAAACGTGTATAATAATAATTTGTATCCCAACTACTTTGCTCGTAATCGCGTATGAAGCGAAATAATAACATTCAACCACCGATAAACAACGTAAAATCTAAGTTTCAAAAATCCTCCTGAACAAACTAAAATAGATAGAGGGCTGTACTTTTTAAAATTAATTACCCAATGTATCTGATGCATAAACGTGTATAATAATAATTTGTATCCCAACTACTTTGCTCGTAATCGCACATCAAGCGAAATAATAACATTCAACCACCGATAAACAACGTAAAATCTAAGTTTCAAAAACCCTCCTGAACAAACTAAAATAGATAGAGGGCTGTACTTTTTAAAATTAATTACCCAATGTATCTGATGCATAAACGTGTATAATAATAATTTGTATCCCAACTACTTTGCTCGTAATCGCACATGAAGCGAAATAATAACATTCAACCACCGATAAACAACGTAAAATCTAAGTTTCAAAAATCCTCCTGAACAAACTAAAATAGATAGAGGGCTGTACTTTTTAAAATTAATTACCCAATGTATCTGATGCATAAACGTGTATAATAATAATTTGTATCCCAACTACTTTGCTCGTAATCGCACATCAAGCGAAATAATAACATTCAACCACCGATAAACAACGTAAAATCTAAGTTTCAAAAACCCTCCTGAACAAACTAAAATAGATAGAGGGCTGTACTTTTTAGAATTAATTACCCAATGTATCTGATCTATAAACGTGCATAATAATAATTTGTATCCCAACTACTTTGCTCGTAATCGCGTATGAAGCAAAATAATAACATTCAACCACCGATAAACAACGTAAAATCTAAGTTTCAAAAATCCTCCTGAACAAACTAAAATAGATAGACTTCACTGGTAATTTTTGCTTTTTTTGTCAAAGTAGTGCCCAACCAAGCAGTAGGGCGTATAAAACAGACTTTGAAAAATCTAAATATATTTATCGCGCCATAGACTAGCTAATTATTCTTGTTTGGCCGGCAAATATTGGCCGATCGGGTGTCAAATCAACAGACAGTCCCTGTGAGCCTGCGATGATGTTTTTATCGATACCTATGTGTACATACCGATGGGGGCATGTATTCGGTTGCGGAGTCACACCTTCTCCGTGTTACCGTAGTCTATATTCTGTGCACGACGCGGCCAAATTACAAATGGATGCCATTTAATTACGTTGTCTTAGCGAGTTGCTGTAAAAATAACGTACCGCCCCGTAAGCCCGGCGCTTTTTGATCTATTCTATCGAATGCCCGCGCTATTTTATTTATTTGCCGCGTCGGTTAATGGTTTGCAGAAAACAAAGGGACACGTAGACGCTATCGATATTCGTCCCTGCAGCCGGCCCTCCCTTTTGCACCTTATCGTTTAATAATAAAAGAGCAGGTGCGACACGTAATTTTAAATGTATCACCTACCCTGCGCAGGGCTCCACTGCCCGTGTGATAGAAAACCTACAAAAAGAGACGATATGTATACGGTATGCAACACAACTAGCTCACACTAAGCCACTCTACTTTCAGCTTCTGAAGCTTTCATTTGCATGGTTCAAATGTAAATGATAATTAATTTTAGTTCTATTTTTATATAAATTTAATAATAAAAGGTGACGTAGTGTGAATGACCATATTATTAATTATTTTGTAGCGTTTTCGTTGTTTTATTTGTTGTAAATGGCATTGATAGAGACATATTCGTATTTATTAGTTAGGATTCTAAAATTGAGACACAACAAACTAACAAAATAATAAAAATATTTAAAAAAATATCCAATAGCCCATATTGTTCGTTACATTTAAATTGCATTCACCCTGAAAAATCACGGTTGCTTTTGTGGTTGTGTCATTTTTACAAATTTTTGAATGAACTGTATTGTTTGAACGTTGGAGAGAGTCAGAAGATTGAACCAATTTTACAAAAAGCATAGGAAAAATAGTGCCATGTATGATAGGACGGCACTTTTAACGCCAAATAACATTTCTGTGAGTTTTTTTATTATTTATCGTCTTTGAAAGGAGAGAACCGTTTTTTAATTTTAATTTTGTTTTCCAATTTTGGCTAATTTGGGTTATCTTGAATTCTTTCTAGAGACGTTAAACAAATAAAGTTTTACATATCAATTATTTATATATTCTATAATATATTAAGGTTCTATGCAGTACCTAACCGGTGTCAGGTGTGTGGACATGAGTTCGATATCAAAAGTTCAGTATAGGTACTATCGTGGCCATATATTATGTCCCTTCTTTTGACGTCCATTTTCTCGGAAATCTAGGGGCGAAAAAAATTGAAAAAATTCTGGTGCTGTCCTTGATTAATATGCCACAACTCATAAAAACTAGAAAGTTGTATGTGTTGGCGTTTTCCCGATTTTTCCAAATTAAGAAGAATTGGCGCTGTTTTTGCCACGTAAATTTTATTCGTTTAACTTTAGCAATTAATTACTCCGGAAATAATACATAGATTTGAACGAATTAAAAAGTAAAATCACCTGCGGAATGCTAGCTTTCAATGTGCATTTTTGTAAAATCATTGGATTAGTTGTTGACCCACAAAAAGCTATACTATGCAATGCCAGCCATTCCGTTATTAGAAGAGCTAGAATAATGAAATATAGACAATAGGCTACCCAATAATTCATAGGTTTAAAGTTTATTAAATAATCATTGTTTATCTTGCATTTTTCATACAAAAGATCGTGCTGAAACTCCGCGTGAATTCCGACGCTCTACGGTCTTTGGGGTACTGCGGGGAAAGGAGGCGTTAGCGGTGCAGTCATGTCGGAGAGAACCGACACAGCTGGGAGAACCGGGGCAGCTTATTATCAATACACCAAAAGAACCATAACTTGACAAGGTAGTAATTTTAACTAACAATTAAATTCTTAATATTTGCATAATTTTGATTATAATATTGTGACCCGGTACGAGAGAAATCTCTTCTATCGATTGGCGCTTATGTTTTCTTCAGTTTTTATACAATAAGGTTGTAAACAAGATTTTGATGGAAGCGGATAGATCTAATAATATGGAGTTAGCAGATTTTCCGATTAGTGGTGAATACTAAATTAAGCTTGCTTGATAAACCCAAAAAATATTTAAAAGGTATGCCCGATTTTGTTATACAAATATTCAAACTATCATAACAGTTTCTACAGCTTATTTATTAATAATATTTAAATACATTCAGAAACAATATAAAATAAATACAACTCTTGATATATTACATATATTACAAACGTCAGCTGTGACCGTATAAAACTTTAAAATATCAAAAAACTTTTAGAAATTTAGCATCGTAAATTTGTAGACACATAGAATATTTTGCAGATCACTCATTAATTTTAAATGCTAAACCTGAAACCCGATTTAAATTGCCAAAAATTCCCATGGAACTTCCAAATGCCTGTTCGTGGTTCTGTTATCTTATTGACTTATTTCGCCATTATTTTTTAATTCGGTAATCTGTCGCCGGATATCCAAATTTCTTTGGCGAGGCATAATCGCCGTGTCGTTTTATGTATTGTGTCCGTAAACACTAGTAACTATATTACTATAATAATGCACGTGCGATCCGCCACTACTGGCAGCGTCACTGTCGATCCCTTTCCCCGCTCGCCCCTAGAACTCGATCTTTTGTAGGGAAAATGCAAGATAAACCATGATTATGTAATAAACTTTAAACCTATGAATTAGTTGGTAGCCTATAGTCTATATTTCATTATACTAGGTCTTCTAATAACGGAATTGCTGGCATTGCATAATATAGCTTTTTTGGGTCAAGCACTAATCCAATGATTTTACAAAAATGCACATTGAAAGCTAGCATTCCGCAGGTGATTTTACTTTTTAATTCGTTCAAATCTATGTATTATTTCCGGAGTAATTAATTGCTAAAGTTAAAGGAACAAAAATTACGTGGCAAAAACAGCCCCAATTCTTCTTAATTTGGAAATATCGGGAAAACGCCAACACATACAGCTTTCTAATTTTTATGAGTTGTAGCATATTAATCAGGGACAGCACCAGAATATTTTCAAATTTTTTCGCCCCTAGGTTTCCGAGAAAATTGACGTCAAAAGAAGGGACATAATATATGGCCACGATAGTACTTTATCTATATTTTACACTTATTTTTAACACCCACTATATTTGTGATAAGCAGCTGAGCAGTGCAAAACGGTGTGAAGTACAGTAGAGCTTATTATACTACAGTATGTAAAATGTCAGTAGGATTTTTTTTTTAATTTAGGACGGGGGGCAAGCGCCGATACATCACCGAATAGTTTGGGTATAGTTGGGTTCAAAATCTAGAACTTGAACCGGCCTGTTTAGATTCCTATTGGGCAAATTGGTGTACCCATGTGCTTTCAGATTAAAACAAGTGTAAATTATTTCCGATATCCAGCAGAAATTAGCTATTTTCCCACGGGCCCACGGGCTGTTAACCAACCAGCTAGCGGCGGAAATGGATATTTGATGAATTGGTATCCGATGCACGAGTCCAAGACCAATCTATCGACAATTAAGTAAGATTGCTGTCAGATTACATGTAAATTGCGGGTTTGCGCATGTGTTCATTCACTTTACAGCGGAACGGGAAGACATGTACGGGAAATTAATGTTTCGGGCCGAGGGCTGAGGGCCGAGGGCACAGCCGCTGCGCTAGCCAACAACCCGGCCTGCCCTGTCCGACAACCGAAAGCGGGCGTACAAGAAATCAATTTAACGAGTTAGAAGCGGGCATTGCAACATAAAGGAATACGTTTTATTCGACAAGGGATGGAACGTTAGTTTTATTATCTCAACGTTCCCTCGGACGTTTCGCAGAAACGTCCAATCAACACCACCCTCTCGTCCGAACGCATACACCCGACCCCGCAAATGTTCTCCGAGAACAACCTCAAAAAATACCATCGATTTATCGTCCGAAACAAGCATTTTCAAAACTACACATGCTTATATTTAAAAATAACTAAAACCATGTCAACAAACCCACATTAGAGTGGTCCGCATCTAGAATTACAAGCATTTTTATTCGTACAATGATGATCGATCTGAAGGCAGAATATCCACATTGTGTCTACTTTTTGCACTTGATTTTGACACTTAATCCATTTTACACGATGTAATATAAGTTTATATGTATTTATATGTATATATCAATCAAATCAGTTCAGGATAACTGTAGTAAACAAAATCTGCTGTAGCTAGGCACATGACTTTATCATACAATATATAAAATTGATGGTTTAGCTGCATCCGATTCTATTTGATCGAGATCGGTCGTGTCTGCAAAAACTAGTTAGCCAGGATATGACAGATATTTTGATTCTATTGACAGTAGGTATTGTTAAAACATCAGCGTTCGACACACCTACGTCAATCAAATACAATTTGGTCATGCAGCTAAACTAATATTGTTACAAAAAAAATGTCATAGACATAAATGATACAAAATTTCCTCTACTTTAATTTATTATTTAAGTATTTTGGCGAAATTTTCAAAAAGTTTATGTCAAAGTTTTACGGGAATTAAGTATGGATATAAAGGGAGAATATAATGGCATACAATTTATTTTTTGTATTTCTGTGGAATAGTGTTGATGTCAAACGTGAAAGTGGTGTTTCAAATGGACTCAGATCAGGGAATAAGATCGAGCAAAGCATTCAAAAAAGATTATGAAGTTTCTCTAAAATATACTGAGTACGTGAAAATTAATGCACCACTAAAAATATGGCTAAATATGTTTTTACCTAAAACTAAAATATATACAGGGTTAGCCAAAATTACCGGAACACCTAAATAATTCTCCAACGGTAATAAAATTTAAAAAAAAATCAAACAAGAGGTTTTTGACTTTAAATAATCCATCGTTCAAATAAATATTTAACATACCCTTCTTTTTATTCTAAACACCTTTTATTAACATGATTTTTTTATAAAATCATCTTTGAGTTTTAAGCAATTAATTAAAATCAGTCATAATTACCAGAACACCTACCTACATAACTCTCCAACCGTAAACAAATTCAAAAAACATTCAAACAAACGTTTTTTGACATTAAACAAGCTATCATTAAAATATATTTTTAATATACAGGTTGTTCATTTCATTATAAAAATTTGGTAAGCTTTTCTTTTTCAAATGGAATACCCTATATATTTTTACATTTATAATTCTAAAACTAATTCTAAACATTTTTTATTGGACTCATTTTTTTATAAGTTTCATAATTTCTTTGGTTATAGGCAATTAATCAAAACTCCTGAACTTCAAATTAAGAATATTTTCCCCCATACATACCAATTTATCTTAATCAAACAGATAAACTATTTTTTCTACTTTGCTACGTTAATTTTATTAAGTTTAGAAACTTCGGACATGTTACATCACGTATTAGACAACTTTTGCCTGCGACAGTTGACTTGACTTTACTTAACATGTACTTATTTTGCAAGCAACATCGCCAATCGTGAAAAAACTGGTTGCAATAAATTGATTTTATCAGAACACTGTTTTGGAAACTACTGGAAACTGTTTTAGAACTAAATAACATTTGGTTTCAACAAGATGATGCATTTGATTGAATTTTTCCGCAGAGGTGGATTGGAAGGAGAGGATCCATTGAATGGCCACCTAGGTCGCCGGATTTGCAAATATTGGATTTTTCTATTTGTGGATACCTTAAGTCCAAGGTTTACAGCAATAGGCAGCAAAATATTGATGCGTTGAAGCAGAAGATACTGGACGCAGTTCAGAGTATTACTGTCGAAAATTTAGAAAACTGTTTACGGTAATTTGTTGATAGGTTGGCGCATTGTCAAGCCGCTCAGGGGTGGCAAAATTTAATTGAATTGTTTTGTTATTTTTTCTTGAATTTGTTATTAATCCGTTCGGTATCCGTTCGGTAAAAATAAATGTTTTGGAGTTTTGATTAATTCCTGATAACTAAAAAATGATGCAGCTGATGCGATGTACAGGATGTTTGATGGGACAAGGAAAAAGTTTTCCTTTCGTAATAAAATAAACACCCTTAAAGTCAAAAAACTTTTCCTTGAATGTGTTTTTTAAGTTTTTGAAATTACTTACGGTTGGAGAGTTGTGTAGGTGTTCTGCTAATTTTGAGTAATTTTAATTAATTGCTTAAAAGTCAAAAATGGTGCATATAAAAAGATAATTTTAATAAAAAATGTTTGATTTTGAATAACCTTGGTAATCTTCTCGATTTTGATTATCTTTTCTGGACATTTTAAAGAAGTTCATTAAGCTTAGCATATACTTTTAAAAATTTAAAAAGGAAATGTAACAGTTTCGTTTCAAATTCATCAGAATTGAGAATTGTTGTTGAAGATAAACAGTTTTAAGTAATACATTGAAAACAGGTCGAAAACATCCCTTTGGCGCCCCTGATATAATCAGGTGTGAACATTTGTTATTCAAAATTGCAAGAGTATAATTTTCATAAATTCCTTTTTATAATATCCTGAAAAACTAATGAAAATTGGTGAATTGGGCCGGTCAGTGTTAATTTGATATAAATAAATATAAATTAATTAACTAATATATCAATTGGAGTAGATTTAGTTCACAATTTGCTTAATGAAAAGATTAGTTAAACCATTTTAGAGATGTAAAATATTCGCGTACGACGGTAGACCGTCGGTAATTAAAACCAGTTTTTATTAATCGGATGTTATTTAAGTGAAATTTATGGGGAATCCCGCGGGCCGACGTCGGGCGAAAGAAGTCTAGCGCCGCGACGCCCGTCCCGCCAAGCGACGGCGTAAGATAGCGCGCACATCGCACCGCAAGTCCCGCGCATTGCCACCAGAAAATAATGGCTTTTAATAAAAGCCGCGACAATAAAAATGTTGATTTACGCCGCCGACACCGGCAATTACCGATTGAGCAAATTTTTGGCGAGATTCTCAAGTGCCCGCGGAATGTATAATTAAAATCTCATTCGTCACTTTTTTAATATGCAACCAAAGCGGCGGCGGCGGCGTATTCCCGTTTTCGGCCGGCCGAAGAAATTCGCAACACATTAGATAATTAAAATTTGCCGTGGCCACTAACACCACAATATATCACGGCTTGCTTCTCTTTTTACTAATAACGCAACCCCCTCTTTGCGATATTACTACAAACTCTCCCGAAGCGCGCACATCGCAATCTCTTAATTACCTGCGAAAAGGATTAATTGTTATAGGTGGGTAGACCAGACCAGAAGTTCGCACAATTAAATTCGGAGAAAACCTCGATAAAATAAAATGAAAATATTCTACGAACCTGAAGACTGAGGAAAAAAATTGGCGCGAGTTCGAGTTCGTATTCGGCGGGCGCGATATCGGTGCTCGGAGGGTCGACTGGTGTCCCGTCCCGTCGCGTTGCGAACTGGTATCGCAACCGTACTGCGATGAGCGCTCGGCGAATTCGCGGGTATTTCGACGTAGTGCTCGAACCGAGGGGCACCGAGCTTCGACTCCGGCTCCGGCGTTTCGTGGGAGCGGCATCGGCGGACACCACGCCCCCCGGAACGCCGCTGAAACAAATACGCCGAGGAGCGAAGTAACTGTTGCTCTTGTAGCGGAGCGGGCCTGGGGGACGAGGACGCGCGCTCAGGCCCCCTCACGGAAATCTGCACAGGAATGCAATTTCATCATGAGCACGGAGCGGCAGCGTACCAGTTCCCTCCAGTCCTGATCGCAGAATCCGGCCACATGGAAAACAAAGTTATAAGTCGCGGTTACGGTTTCATTACACATAGGACGCCCTAGACCTCCCCGACTACTCCCTACTCCCTACGCTCTTTCACCCAACACACTATCAAAGATGTGTGCACAGCCACCAGAGATGACATTGCAGCCATTTAAACGATTTTTTCACCATCTATAATAATCTAGCTGGACAAAAGTCATCGCTAAGAATCAATTAATTAATGGTCACACTTTATAAACAAACCCCCGAGGTGACAATTTTAGGTAATAAGTGTAAAAACATTCCACATGGAGGAGTTATAGACGCAGGGAGATATAGTACACCCAAACATTTGTGGTTTATAATAGTTATTTATGTACCAAGGGCATTACACGGATGTTTATGCCCCGAGGGCGACTCGGGCCTGTCGGCCCTCGAGCTTTCTAAGTCGCCCGAGGGTATAAACATCAAGTAATGCCTGAGGTGCATACAACATTTTATTTCCTACAATAGTTTTGTTCCTCCGTTTGAATAAGATTTATAAATATTTTGCTTGATTTTACTTTAGAGGGTAAGTACTTTCTTATTTCACTTCAAATTAAGTTCAAATAACACACTATGTGGTGTAATAATTATGTTGCAAAAGGTGATCGATATCAATAAATGTAAATATTAGGTTGGGTACGACAACAGCTTTATCTCGCATCCTCGTCCCGTTTAAATTTCTACAGATTGCCATGGTAATTTGTTTGTGTTAATGCATTTATGTGCATACTGAAACCTCGTGAACTTTGGACCCAAAAATTAAAAGAGTTACCTTTTGAAAGGGAATTAATAAATGTATCAAATTTATTGTGCGACGACAAGTTCCGCCAGTGAAACGAACCCGACCATTACAAAAATAAGACGCAGCCGTCGGAAATTTAGCTGGAAAGGAAGTTCTCTCACATAAAGCAGAGATATTTTGTGGGCATGAATTGTGTTTGCGTTGTTTGTTTAAGGTTGGTGCGTTGGGTAATTATTTGTAGAAGAATAGATCTTCCGGATGATGAAATTTGACAGGTGGGGGAGCGCGGGAGCGCGGCTCCCGCGCGCGTGGTCTTAAGTATAAGCCGTCTCAAAGGCCGCGTCCACGTAATTTGTAACATCGTCACATGTTTGGGATAATTGCGGCGTAACGGGAGGCAAGGTGAAGCGTGCACCGGGCCATCTCTGCGGGGCGGCAGGAAGAAAGTAGAGCAGCGGAACTAATTAATAATTGGTGAACCGGCAACAGTTGTAATCGGCGAGGGGGGGAGGCGGCGGCGAGGCGGACGCAAGTGAAACGAGGAAACAATGCGGTCGTCTGAGGTACTTAATATACTGCGGCTGGTGTAATGAACGTAAGATGAAACAGAAACAACGATAAACGTCCTTAACACCTCGTGATGAATGGCTTAGACGTAATATACTCCTTGGTGGGTTATTAAGCAGCCCGGCGCTATTGAATGGACGCGGAACGAGCGTGAGGCGCGAGGCGTAAGGCGTAAGGCGTGAGGCTCCCAGCTCACCACGGACCGTTTGGCCGATTTTAGGGGAGGACTTTACTAGTACGGCGTCATGTTTTCGGGGAAAAAAGGGAATCGCTCAAATAACAATCAAAGACGATTGCCGGAACACCGACCTGCCACCTCTCACCCATAACTCAACTACCCTCTATCGCACTCCGCCAGACCGCACTTAATCCGTCACCCGCCCCCCCCCCCCGCTCGCGCGTTCCCGCACACATACGCACACTTATAAATAAATTTGTTACCAACTCCTTTATGGTACAGTAATCACATAAAGAAGAAATACGGTATATTTTACGAGCCCGCCTCCACGCCAACGCAGCGACATTGCTAACTCATAAATACGCATCTCTTTAAATCAGAGCTTCCCAAAATTTTCCTATTCCACCCCACGCACACAACTAACAACGGAACATGAAATCAAGTCTATCTAGGACAGCCCCTTGTTACAGCTGATTTAAATTAATACCAAGCATTTGGACAACAGATAGAAACCAACTTAAAAGGAACAACTCAAAGCCTTGCAAGAGAAATTTCTGGAACAATCTAGTAAAACATAACCGAGTACTCCGCATAATGAAGAGTATTATACAGATGAAGAAGAACTGGCCAGAGAAACAGAATGGGTAGTGCAAAAGGCAAGGAAAAGCAAAAAACTCAAAATGCATGAATCACTAGTAGTCTGACCACCACCAAACAAATGGTCAACGAGATACAGCTTATTGAATATCCCTATTTTTGCTAATATTCCGTGTTACCTAATCAGTTATTAATTAATTACGGATACTAATTTACATATTTCGGATCGGACTTTTTGACTTTTAGGTCAGAATGCTCGTTCGAACAGTATTAGTTTCATTGCGATATCTGTCAGGGAACTCGAATATATCAAGGCTGTATAATCGCGATTGGACTTTTCGACATTCCTATAGTTTAAGGAGACGGGAATCGAATGGTGTTGGTTTTATTAAGATGGAACTTCTATCCAATAGTTGTCATATTTGAAAATCCGAATCACCTTCGGTCCCAGGAAATACGATTCCTCCTCCAGTAGATTTTCTTCGCTAGTAAACTATTCGGAGATCTGATGGTCCTTTATAATACCCGACTTTTCACCGAAAGACTAAGTGATTTTGTGAGCCTCCTCCTTATAGAAAGTCTTGAAAGTGTGTTTAAACAGGGCAAATACGATAACCTTCTGGACTGGTAAATGTTCAAGAGCGACATGTAGATAATGGTGGTGGTAGTGTAAAGTTGTGAGGCAATCGGGCGTTGCTTTGCATGCAATATCATAAAATGTGTAAGAAAGAAACAGTAATCGTAGGGTTATACGGCAAACATGCGGAAAGGCGGCGATAGGCCGGCCGCGGCGGCCCGGAGAGGCGTCGCGACGCCTCGCTGAAAGCGGTAGACAGAGAACGGCACGTCTCGCAGGCCCATTCCAGATGCCGGAACACGAATATGTGCCGATGCCAGTGTATACAGTCAGTAATGGAAATCGTGACTTACCGCAACACCAGTAGCAACAACGGCGGCGGTACTAGCAGTCCGGACACTCTCCGGACAAACCGCCCCCGGCCGCCCCGCGGCTCCCCTTCCTCGCCCTCCGTATACAATTAAGCTATCTGTTCGAACCGTATCTATGTCATCTCGGTAACCGAACGGCCGCGGCCCGCCAAATTGTGGGATACCTGTTTGTGATTGAATTAACCAATGGCAGTTTACGGTCTCGGGGCTCAGGTTAACTTTCAAAATGTTAATCTAGAAGGCGGCGAGAGCGATCCGCGACCTTTAAATGTCGCATTTTCGGCCTGCCGGAGGTCTACGACTCCGGGCTCCCCCGCGAACGAGGGTCGCGCTCCGGTCGAATTATAACGACACCCGCAATTTTATCTCGCATTTATCAACTCCGCAAAATATACACTTAAAAAAACTAAAATCTGATGTGTCAAACGCTGATCTCTTAACAATATCTACTGTCAATAGAATCAAAATCAAATCAAAATGGAATCAAAATATTGTGATTCTGTGCTTCGGGGCTAGATAACAACCACCATTCACAAGCTTCTCGAGATTTTATTTACGGTACTACCATTTTGCTCAGTAACTTCCAGCATAGTACACTTGCGAGCGCCTACGTGCCATTTCATATGAATGAGTTTTCTTTTGTTCTACACGCATGTCTATCATAGGGGCTATGGACCGATTAGAAGTACCCGTGCAATGTTTTGGAGGAGCTCCAATTAACAGTAGACTACATACTTAATAAAGGCTCATTATAAATGTTTGTAGTCGAGGTAGGCAATGCGTTACTACATTTCTGCGGCTTAGTACAAACAAATAGTATCATAGTGGTATTCAGTTCTTATGAAGCGGCAAACACAAACTTTTACATTGGATGTTAGCGCCTACTTTAACTACAATCATTTATAATGATGTATTTTAGATGTATAGGGGTAAACGACAAATCCCTCGTTTGTTGGAATATAAACGTTGTCGAACAAGATTTAACTTGTTTAAAAGGCACCATACGCTCTATTGGGCTGTTACCACTTATCTTGTAGCGTTCACAAAATTGTGCTTTGGTATGCTCGAGTTTTACCAAAAGAAAACGTTATTAGCATTTTTCCTTCGGCATTTCTCCTACTACACTCTAAAGCGTTGTAGTTAGATGGTTAAAATTATTTTTTATTTAATATTCTTTTATTATATTTTATTTATTTTTCTATATGTCTAGTTTGTCAGTTATTTAATTTTATTTACTTATTGACATTATTATCATTTATTCATTATTATTATTAGTTAATTTTATTAATTAAATGATTGTTTTTAAGTTTAAAACAATTTTGCAAATGGCAAAACTACAATTTTAAAACAATTTAAAGCGGATTTTTTTTTCTTGATAGCTGCCTCTTTTTCTAATTTGTCCTGCATTTTGCATTTTGAGCATTTTGTTCATGGACTTTAAATGTATCAAATAATCTAAAGACAGATTCAAGAAGAAACAATGTGATGAAACTTATTAATTTGTATTATAACCAGAACTATTTAGTACATATTTGTTATGTATTTATATTTTACAGTTTTTGTTTTAGTGCATTATGTATTTTTTGTTTATTTGTTCATAGGAATTTATTCAAAGGAAAATAACTAGAACCTTTGCCTCCCAGGTCTTTTTGTTTTATATGTAATCTCTTTGTAACACCCGAACACAAAAAATGCCACTATTTTTAACAACTGCAAAATTCGCAAAAACGTAACAACCCAAAACTCATAGGAAACGAACCAAACCCTTTGCCCTTTTTGTTGACAACATTCCCATACTAAAAATAATTGCTACTGCTTTATTTATTTACACAACAGTATTTATCACAAAGCCAGTGTGGTCAAGTGACTTTCAGACATTGCGCATGTATCTCCTTGGTTACAAAAGAAAATCCCTAAATATTTACAGAAATCGTCATATTTATTTATTTATTTATTTTTATTTATTTTTAGGAGTATCTATAGGGGATCTACAGTCTATAGGGGCTCACAAAATCGCATATTACTTAACAGCTTACAGGTTTTGCCATAGTGGCGTCAGGGCCGGCCCTAGGCGGTAGGCAAGGTAGGCAACTGCCTACGGCGGCAAAATTTAGGGGCGGCAAAACCAAGTGAACTACAATAAAAATGGCTCTAAAATATTGCCTGAATCTAGAAAATAAACGAATAGTAAAATACAATCAAATACAATCGGAATTGACAGGCTTCAGGCCATTCCTATATTTTAAGATGCATAGCAGCCAATAATAGACATACTTAAATAAAATAGCTCATTAGCTTTTATAAAGAATTAGGATCAATTAGGAAACATATATGATCAATTAGGAAAAATAATATGAAAGTGTACTGTAGTGTAGTGATCCTATACAAAAATCAAAAGAGAAATATAAAATAGTCCTAACGACCCTTTTGCGTTTTTATGCGATATCCACAAACTTAAAGAAAATGTTATAAGTAAAAATGATTTACTGGCACATCCCAAAGATATAGAAACCGCTTTAAAAGTTGGCGAATCCTCCATCCTAACGGTTTAGCATTTGCTGCCGAAATGGTAAGCTAGTTAATTTTTATTTGGGTAGACACATACTTTGCCCGCCTATAAAAATAATATTAAAATGTGCCGAGTCTTTGATGATATTATTATTGAAATTAATTAAAAACTATCAGTCATTAAAAAATTCCGCATGAAATGCTTGCATCAATATCTCCGAAAATATTACTCTTAGCAGAACAAACTATACATCATATTAAAGATAAAATTTTGATGAAGATGTGGGTACATGATAAACAAAGAATTTCTTAAAATATTGAAAGATTTAGATTTGGGAAAATGTAAAGAACGGAGATATTATGTCAATATCTATTCTGTCAAAAACGACAGAAGTTTGCTGATGACAGATGACTTAACAGTGTAGATATTGACATAATATTTCGGTTCTGAAACCCCGTTTTTTAACCTTCTCCCAAATCTACATCTTTCAATATTTTTAAGTAATTCTTTTCATCTTTAATATGGTGTACATTTTGTTCTGTTAAGGTTAATACTTTCGGAGATATTTGATGCAAGTAGTTCATGACAAATTTCACTGATAATCACTGATAATAATTTATAATAAATTTCAATAATAATGTCTCCAGTCAAACATTTTGATGGTATTATTGGTACTATTTTCATAGTCGGGCGAATTAATTATGATGTTAAATGATTTTGTGTCCATAGACCTTGTTTCCAGAAGGTCCAGTTGACGTTTTTAAAAATTCATTACCTCCCTTTACATTGGGCCAAATTTAAACATTGCTTAGCAGTTTTTTTTCTAACCCTGCCTATAACTGTTGCTACCTGAGCGGGCGATAGACAGTTTGCTAAACTAATATTAATAAAAAAAAAGTACTTAAGAACCGTGTATACTTAAAATTGTCTTAATGGGATAGTAATGAAGGCCACTGAATATGAATTGTGTAGTCTATTAGATCTGAAAGAAGTTACTCGCGATTTTGCAGAAAAAAAGGTTCGAAAGAGCTAATTTTAATTTAGGGTTAAACTTTGTATACCAGTATTCTTTACTTTTTGTTGTTTTAAAAGTATTGTTTGTACTAGTACAATCTCCAAAGATTGTGTTTTTATTACAAATAAATTTCGTAAATATACTGAGTGCTGACTGTAGTTTTCTGGATCATGATATATAGGAGATATCGGTAACTATAAGAGATATCGAAAAATGTGTAAGATCGTCTTTTTTTGAGAGAAACTCAATGGTGAACACCAAAATTAGCTATCGTCTTTTGTTTTCGAGTATTATTATCCTATTAATCTAAGGCAAATTACACTGCGAGATATGCACTGTCAAATATTTGTACCGAAAATATGAACATTTAATGCGGATTCGTAACATCGCACATCTGGACTTGCAACACGTTGCAAGGTCTCGAACGCATCGGCTGGCTAGACAAAAACTTGTAGTTCTGTAGCCGTAAAAATACCTCTACGCCAATATTGGGCAGACTATTTGAGGTAAACATATTAATGCCGCATGAATGCACCGGTGAAAAATACATTCTTATGCCTGCAAGAAATAGTTTTCGCGCTATAGAATTCTTAATACGTTTTACTTTCGACAAGAAAATAATATCTTGGTACGTAGTGTGTAGGATGTTTGTTTTCGCTACATTACTAACGCGTCTTGCAAAATATAATAAAAAATAATACACGCAAGGACTCATGATGCATGAATTTATTATTTGACAATAATTATTTCAATCATTTGCAGTTGGTTTGTTATAAAAGTAATTAATCAATCAATCAGGGGGGCGGCACTATTGATTTTTGCCTACGGCGGCAAAAACGCTAGGGCCGGCCCTGGTGGCGTTATAGAAGTGCTCCAATAATTTTTGTGTTGTATAAGTTTTTGTTATTATGCAGTATCTTGAAAGGAGTACTTTTATAGAAATTTTAAATAATTCAAGGACTTAACATGGGTTTCGGTATCCTTAAGGATAATACTGACAATTGATTACAAGAGTGGCGTGGAGAGTATGGTCTCTTACCTTAGCGACCGGACGTTTGTTTACTTTGTTTCGTTAGAAGCGGCTTTTACCCCGTCCCGTAAGAAGTTTCACTTAGAAAATCCCCGTTTTTAATTTGGTAAGTCCCACGCGAAGTTGACATGAGACGCAGCCGCCGGATCCTGTATTTGCAGCTTAAAGGATCCCACATTGCAAAAGGACAGCGTGCAGTAAATTATGATCAAGTTGACGGCGTTTGTGTTCATTTTTTATCAATGTAAGGCACGTATTCAGTGGATAAAGCGGTAGACGAAGGTGGTTATTGTTTAGCCTGTGTGTTTCCTACTTGAAGTGGATTTAAAAAAATCACCCGGCTTGCATGCGAATGGCGATTTTGCTGTCGGGCGGCAATAAATCGCGTTATTTCTAGGGATAAAAAATAGCGTAGAAAGACAAGAATGTCCGTGTGCCCGATTCTGATGATACCGTGGGCTGAATAGCAATCGGGCTGCAGGGGAATCGTCCCACCCCGACCCGGCGGCGGCGCGCGGGGCAGGGGGGCCGACGGCCCCGTCATTTAACGGCGAATGTGATATGTTACCTCCCGATTTTAGCATTCCGTGACAGAGCGACACGCGGGATACATAACAGCGAAAGGGCTTTCATTAGATTCCACTACGAAAGGGAGAGCGATAGACCGGCCCGCGGCCCGCCCGGAACACTCCTCGGGACGTCACAACGTCCCAGCGCCCGACGCCCGGCAACGTGCCATGCTGACAGTGCAAAATTCAGCCTCTCGGCAGCGATTGCTGAAAACACCTCTACTCGATCTTTCTCTCTCTCTCTATATATATATATATATATATATATATATATATATATATAAATATATATATAAAAAATAAATATATATATATATAAAGGAAAAAGGTTATTTATCGGGCAATTCCGTCATTCGAAGAAGCAACCGTAGACACGTGTTTCGGACTATTAGTCCTCGTCCATTTGGAGATTATTCAATATATTTCAAATAAAAACAATGAAAACAAAGCGAAATGGAGTAGAGTGGCGATTAAAACGTTAATAAGTGTACTTAAATATGTACTTACATTTGTAGTTGTCCCTTCTATACGTGCTAATTTTCGTAGACGTCCGATGGCTTTCATACAAAAGATTGATGATGAGTCCCGACCAAAATGTGGTTGAGAACCTGTAATTGGAAATTAATAGACGTTAGACAAATAATCTTCTCATTATCACAGTTAAGAACTGCAATTCAAGATGTGTGGGACAATATCGTCCATGCAATAAAGTCAGTTTTGTTGAAAAATATGCCTAAATATGCACAAGTACCAACAATATTGCTACTTGGCGATGGTACGAATAATTATGTCGCCCCATAACAAATTTTACCTCTATTAAAATAACGATTTGTTTGACTTAAACAAGTGTAGACTCTAGAACATCTAAATATTTCAAATAAAAACAATGAAAACAAAGCGAAATGAGTAGAGTGGCGATTGTAATGTTAGTAACTTACGGTATTTGGTACAAAGAAATGTTTTATTTGAGCCAGTAAAATATTACGTTACTCCAAACAAATGTTTTCACTAAATGCATTTGCAGTGTACTTAAATATTTACTTACATTTGTAGTTGTTCCTTCTATACGTGCTAATTTTCGTAGACGTCCGATGGCTTTCATACTAAAGATTGATGATGATGAGTCCTGACCAAAATATGGTTGAGAAGCTGTAATTGGAAATTAATAGACGTTAGCCAAATAATCTTTTCATTATCAAATAGGTTAAAAACTGCAATTCAAGACGTGTGGGACAATTATAGACCATGCAATAAAGACTTACTGAAATAAAACAAATGTTTTCACCAAATGCATTTGCAGTGTACTTAAATATGTACTTACATTTGTAGTTGTTTCTTCTCTATACGTGCTAATTTTCGTATAGGTACGTCCGATGGCTTTCATACTAAAGATTGATGATGATGAGTCCTGACCAAAATAAGGTCGAGAAGCTGTAATTGGAAATTAATAGACGTTAGCCAAATAATCTTTTCATTATCTAATAGGTTAAAAACTGCAATTCAAGACGTGTGGGACAATTATAGACCATGCAATAAATACTTACTGAAATAAAATAAATGTTTTCACCAAATGCATTTGCAGTGTACTTAAATATGTACTTACATTTGTAGTCGTTCCTTCTATACGTGCTAATTTTCCACGATTTCCTGATGTGATGATGATGATGATGAGTCCTGACCAAAATGTGATTGAGAATCTGCAATTGGAAATTCACAGGCGTTTACTAAATAATATTTTCAATATTAAATAGGTTAAAAACCGCAATTTAAGACGTGTGGGACAATACGGACCATGCAATAAAGACAATTTTGATGGAAATTATGCCTAAATATGCACAAGTACCTACAATATTGCTACTTGGCGACGGTACGACTAATTATGTCGCGCCATAACAGAACTTAGCCTCTATTGAAACAACGATTTGTTTGACTTGAACAATATTTCTACCAGTGTTGGCTATACACCTTAGACAATACTAAAAGAATTAATTACCTTCGCTTTGTCCCTCCAGTACTCTTCGTCAGTCTTATGGATAGTCCCGTTGACACCAGATAATATTTCCACAGATTATGCTATCAAAATTCGGTAATTGAATAAAATATACCTTTTGGAAGGTGTCGCGGGGTCTCAGGTTGCTCTTTGATAACGACTAGCTCGTTATCGGCTATAACGGCTAGATGGTAACTCTTTCCCCTGTTCCGCTCACCCATCCGCAAGCACGACGGCTAATACTACTTTTTACCGCTTTCCCTTCGGCGTCTCATGGAAGCGGAGGTTGTAAGTCCGTCTTAGGTCCATGCCCAGGAAGGGTTAATCCATAGCATATCCGTGTAGGAAGAAGTCGGCAACCCCTTTTATACCGGCGAACCGGGACCAGCCAAATTGAATGCAATATTTTGAAAGCAACAGTGGAAATATTATCGTGGTCGCGCACAAACACTTATCGGCACTGTATCCCGCAAAATTATGAACATTTTCCCGACGAAATAGTTCACGCCACACGCAACACGAAGACCGATCACCGAATGATAGTTAAATTAGCGATAATTACCGGTAAATTAAGAAGGAAAAACCACGCCGATCTAATACGTATCGGGGCTGGCGTACGTGACAAGCGTCAATATATATGTTATGATGCGCTAAGGTGCATATTTTGGAAAACTGCGTGTTACGACTTCGCTTGGGACCAGTTTTTCTGCAAACCCGACGCGCTCGGGGCAGCGGTGGTGGGGCGGAGAGGTAAGCGTCCAACATAGAACTGGTATTTACCGCTACATACTACGTATGTATGATATTTTGAAATTCTATAAATAGCCGACGAATTTACTGGGATGTACCTAATTTAATATTAGCAATTATTTTTCCAATGATATTATTTATTAATTACAACGGTATTACTTAGGTGGATTTGAAGTCGCTAATTAAGAACATTTAAGATTTTTTCGAGACAATTTATCGTCATTTACGGGCTGTTAGAAACAAAATCCGTGCCTTTAAGGGTACCGAAGGTTTTTCAAGAATATTGGTTATTGTAACAAACCTAGATATCAGGTGTAGGTTGGTTGATATACAGGGTGTCTCAACAGTGCGATCTCGGACGATTGTGCCTCTGTTAATGAAGAGATTTTAAAACTGATTTCACTCATATATACAGAAGGCCGAGGCGTACATTTTAAAATTATTACCGTGTATACAGGGTGTTCCATAAGGTAGTACCAACTCAAACTTGTTTTTTTTTTTCATGGAACAAGCTCTATTTCCGGGCAATTTTAAATCCCTCACAACATTTTACGATTTTTTTTTTGATTTATTGCATTTTTATAGAAAAACAACAGTCTAAGAAAAATTTTATATCTCAATATCTGTGTTTAATTTTATTGCGCACGCTTAGATTATGATTAAGTAAGAAACGTTCTATTAGCGTGATTACCTACCATATCCAATTTGTGTACAGGGTGGTCTTAATCTGCAACAAAATATAGCAAACACTTTTTCGTGAGAAACCTATTTTTTTAAATGGGACATGTATCTAATTAATTTTTTGAATTCTACGCATCGTTCTGCACAAAAAGTACTAGCACACACCAGTGCTAAAATAAACAATTGCAGAGATAACTAGTCTTCTTGATAGAAAAATCGATTTTTTTTTATGATGAAGACTTGTTATCTCTGCAATGGTTTATTTTAGCACTAATGTGTGCTAATATTTTTTTGTGTACAACGATGCGTAGAATTCAAAAAATAATTAGATACTCAATATTTGACATAACAAAAGGATTTTGGCCTGTAAAATTAGAATGCTCATGTACTGATTTGTACGTACAATTTATACTTTTAGGTCACTATTTGGATATTATAAATTTCTAAGATTGCCCTTTCGACTTTCTTGTGTAACTGATATGCAACTGTATAAAATTAAATAATAAATATTCTGGCGATATTGATAGTGACGACATAATAATTTACTTCGATTACATATTAATTGCGACTGAAACAGAAGAAAAACATAATGAGTTATATATAAATAATTACTAATATAAATATTAGTTATATATAAATAATGTCAAATTCAATCCACAAAAGTTACAGGACAAACAGCGAAAATAAAATATTTAGGTCATATATTTGACAAAGATGGTGTAGGACAGGTGCTGAAAATATAACAGTAAAGTAAATAAATAAATAAAAATGAAATAGTAAAAAACAACAAAAATTTCATCAGTTAGATTACAGAAGATGAGGTTAAAGTTGATGGATTTTGATATAAATTTAGCATATAGTACAATATACAAATATAATATTTTGTTAATTATTAGTATCAAGAAGCAAATAGATCTAATTTTATAATAAAGGGAAATATGTGTGTTTTCTTGTTTATATACTTAAATGTATATTGGTATGTGTATAGTAAATATAATTTCAGTTATTTGGTTGTGTATTATAAGAAATTTACTATTAATGTAGACCTTGAATAAACCAATACGTTACAAACTGTCGTCTTATTAAAACATCTTCTAGACAAGACTAACAAGAATAGCAGTTATCGTCAAATGATAAATTCTATAATTAAAAAAAAAATAAAGTTTCTAAAATTCAATTTTAAAACGTTCCGTCGGTGCTATTCGATCTTAATACAACAACCGGAAGTCAATCTGATCGATGAGAAGCAAAATTTGACCAAATAGGAAAAAAAATAAAAAAATTTGCGGACATCACCCTGTTAAAAGACCCCCTTCTGATAAATTCTATAATTAAAAAAAAAGATAAAGTTTGTAAAATTCAGTTTTAAAACGTTCCGTCGGTGCTATTCGATCTTAATACAACAACCGGAAGTCAATCTGATCGATGAGAAGCAAAATTCGACCAAATAGAAACAAAAATTTCTCCATTTGAGTGTTTTTTTCCATTGAGTGCCCATCTTACTCCTTGGCTATACCGTACTGACGAGGACTAATAGTCCGAAACACGTGTCTACGGTTGCTTCTTCGAATGACGGAATTGCCCGATAAATAACCTTTTTCCTTGAATATCTTACCGTCGATAAACCTTCTCCATCTATACCTCCATGGGCTTGGTAGGCCTGGGGTGTCCGTCACCTCCGGCGCGACGTCACATCTTGTCTTCGAATCCTGAAGATGTTGTGACTGAAGCACCAAATTGGTGACATTGGGCACCCCCCTTATGGTCTCCATTTGAGTGTTTTTTCCATTGAGTGCCCATCTTACTCCTTGGCTATACCGTACTGACGAGGACTAATAGTCCGAAACACGTGTCTACGGTTGCTTCTTCGAATGACGGAATTGCCCGATAAATAACCTTTTTCCTTGAATATCTTACCGTCGATAAACCTTTTCCATATATATATATATATATATATATATATATATACTTTGCTCGTAATCGCACATGAACCGAAATAATAACATTCAACCGCCGATAAACAACGTAAAATCTCAGTTTCAAAAATCCTCCTGAACAAACTAAAATAGATAGAGGGCTGTACTTTTTAAAATTAATTACCCAATGTATCTGATCCATAAAAGTGTATAATAATAATTTGCATCCCAACTACTTTGCTCGTAATCGCGTATGAAGCGAAATAATAACATTTCAACCACCGATAAACAACGTAAAATCTAAGTTTCAAAAATCCTCCTGAACAAACTAAAATAGATAGAGGGCTGTACTTTTTAGAATTAATTACCCAATGTATCTGATCCATAAACGTGTACAATAATAATTTGTATCCCAACTACTTTGCTCGTAATCGCACATGAAGCGAAATAATAGCATTAAACCACCGATAAACAACGTAAAATCTAAGTTTCAAAAATCCTTCTGAACAAACTAAAATAGATAGAGGGCTGTACTTTTTAGAATTAGTTACCCAATGTATCTGACCCATAAACGTGTATAATAATAATGTGTATCCCAACTACTTTGCTCGTAATCGCACATGAAGCGAAATAATAGCATTCAACCACCGATAAACAACGTAAAATCTAAGTTTCAAAATTCCTCCTGGACAAACTAAAATAGATAGAGGGCTGTACTTTTTAGAATTAATTACCCAATGTAGCTGACCCATAAACGTGTATAATAATAATTTGTATCCCAACTGCTTTGCTCGTAATCGCACATGAAGCAAAATAATAACATCCAACCACCGATAAACAACGCAAAATCTAAGTTTCAAAAATCCTCCTGAACAAACTAAAATAGATAGAGGGCTGTACTTTTTAGAAATAATTACCCAATGTATCTGACCCATAAACGTGTATAATAATAATTTGTATCCCAACTACTTTGCTCGTAATCGCACATGAAGCGAAATAATAGCATTAAACCACCGATAAACAACGTAAAATCTAAGTTTCAAAAATCCTCCTGAACAAACTAAAATAGATAGAGGGCTGTACTTTTTAGAAATAATTACCCAATGTATCTGACCCATAAACGTGTATAATAATAATGTGTATCCCAACTACTTTGCTCGTAATCGCACATGAAGCGAAATAATAGCATTAAACCACCGATAAACAACGTACAATCTAAGTTTCAAAAATCCTCCTGAACAAACTAAAATAGATAGAGGGCTGTACTTTTTAGAATTAATTACCCAATGTATCTGACCCATAAACGTGTATAATAATAATTTGTATCCCAACTACTTTGCTCGTAATCGCACATGAAGCGAAATAATAGCATTAAACCACCGATAAACAACGTAAAATCTAAGTTTCAAAAATCCTCCTGAACAAACTAAAATAGATAGAGGGCTGTACTTTTTAGAAATAATTACCCAATGTATCTGACCCATAAACGTGTATAATAATAATGTGTATCCCAACTACTTTGCTCGTAATCGCACATGAAGCGAAATAATAGCATTAAACCACCGATAAACAACGTAAAATCTAAGTTTCAAAAATCCTCCTGAACAAACTAAAATAGATAGAGGGCTGTACTTTTTAAAATTAATTACCCAATGTATCTGACGCATAAACGTGTATAATAATAACTTGCATCCCAACTACTTTGCTCGTAATCGCGTATGAAGCGAAATAATAACATTTCAACCACCGATAAACAACGTAAAATCTAAGTTTCAAAAATCCTCCTGAACAAACTAAAATAGATAGAGGGCTGTACTTTTTAGAATTAATTACCCAATGTATCTGACCCATAAACGTGTACAATAATAATTTGTATCCCAACTACTTTGCTCGTAATCGCACATGAAGCGAAATAATAGCATTAAACCACCGATAAACAACGTAAAATCTAAGTTTCAAAAATCCTTCTGAACAAACTAAAATAGATAGAGGGCTGTACTTTTTAGAATTAATTACCCAATGTATCTGACCCATAAACGTGTATAATAATAATGTGTATCCCAACTACTTTGCTCGTAATCGCACATGAAGCGAAATAATAGCATTAAACCACCGATAAACAACGTAAAATCTAAGTTTCAAAATTCCTCCTGGACAAACTAAAATAGATAGAGGGCTGTACTTTTTAGAATTAATTACCCAATGTATCTGACCCATAAACGTGTATAATAATAATTTGTATCCCAACTGCTTTGCTCGTAATCGCACATGAAGCAAAATAATAACATCCAACCACCGATAAACAACGTAAAATCTAAGTTTCAAAAATCCTCCTGAACAAACTAAAATAGATATAGGGCTGTACTTTTTAGAAATAATTACCCAATGTATCTGACCCATAAACGTGTATAATAATAATTTGTATCCCAACTACTTTGCTCGTAATCGCACATGAAGCGAAATAATAGCATTAAACCACCGATAAACAACGTAAAATCTAAGTTTCAAAAATCCTCCTGAACAAACTAAAAAAGATAGAGGGCTGTACTTTTTAGAATTAATTACCCAATGTATCTGACCCATAAACGTGTATAATAATAATTTGTATCCCAACTACTTTGCTCGTAATCGCACATGAAGCGAAATAATAGCATTAAACCACCGATAAACAACGTAAAATCTAAGTTTCAAAAATCCTCCTGAAAAAACTAAAATAGATAGAGGGCTGTACTTTTTAAAATTAATTACCCAATGTATCTGACGCATAAACGTGTATAATAATAATTTGCATCCCAACTACTTTGCTCGTAATCGCGTATGAAGCAAAATAATAACATTCAACCACCGATAAACAACGTAAAATCTAAGTTTCAAAAATCCTCCTGAACAAACTAAAATAGATAGAGGGCTGTACTTTTTAGAATTAATTACCCAATGTATCTGACGCATAAACGTGTACAATAATAATTTGTATCCCAACTACTTTGCTCGTAATCGCACATGAAGCGAAATAATAGCATTAAACCACCGATAAACAACGTAAAATCTAAGTTTCAAAAATCCTTCTGAACAAACTAAAATAGATAGAGGGCTGTACTTTTTAGAATTAATTACCCAATGTATCTGAGCCATAAACGTGTATAATAATAATTTGTATCCCAACTACTTTGCTCGTAATCGCACATGAAGCGAAATAATAGCATTCAACCACCGATAAACAACGTAAAATCTAAGTTTCAAAAATCCTCCTGAACAAACTAAAATAGATAGAGGGCTGTACTTTTTAGAATTAATTACCCAATGTATCTGACCCATAAACGTGTATAATAATAATTTCTATCCCAACTACTTTGCTCGTAATCGCACATGAAGCGAAATAATAACATTCAACCACCGATAAACAACGTAAAATCTAAGTTTCAAAAATCCTCCTGAACAAACTAAAATAGATAGAGGGCTGTACTTTTTAGAATTAATTACCCAATGTATCTGACCCATAAACGTGTATAATAATAATTTCTATCCCAACTACTTTGCTCGTAATCGCACATGAAGCGAAATAATAACATTCAACCACCGATAAACAACGTAAAATCTAAGTTTCAAAAATCCTCCTGAACAAACTAAAATAGATAGAGGGCTGTACTTTTTAGAATTAATTACCCAATGTATCTGACCCATAAACGTGTATAATAATAATTTGTATCCCAACTACTTTGCTCGTAATCGCACATGAAGCGAAATAATAGCATTAAACCACCGATAAACAACGTAAAATCTAAGTTTCAAAATTCCTCCTGAACAAACTAAAATAGAGGGCTGTACTTTTTAGAATTAATTACCCAATGTATCTGACCCATAAACGTGTATAATAATAATTTGTATCCCAACTGCTTTGCTCGTAATCGCACATGAAGCAAAATAATTACAAGATCAAACGAACTTACCTAAGTGAAGTTCGATCTTGATTATATGGAAGCCTCGTCGAAATAAATAATACATTGTAGTGCCTTCTATTCTTGTACTGAATCACACGTTTAGAGTAAAAAACTGAAAAACTACCTGCTCCGCCGGCTGCGGGCAATGCCTGATTCACTATTTCATTTCTTCAGAGTCTGGGAAAAAATGTTTGCTGTTACTTAAGGGGCTATTAGGGAGTGGTGGGTGATTATTTATTTCGACGAGGCTTCCATATAATCAAGATCGAACTTCACTTAGGTAAGTTCGTTTGATCTTGTAATTATATTACAGCCTCGTCTCATAAATAATACATTGTAGATGTTTAGAGATATAAACAGCAAAATTTTATTTCTCCCACATAAGAAGGTTTGTTTCAACAAACGATAATCCAAATTATTAACTCCAAATTAGCTTCCTATGATCCTAATAAAGCTAATATTAAACTACCTTCTACGTATGTTAACATTATTAACTAATTTATTTTTAATTGTTTCCGAAAAAACCAGAAACTGCCGACTATAACTTTTGGTGACTTATCTAAAATTTACAAAAGTATTAGAGTTATCTATCCGTCTCCTTGTTAATCTTACTGTAATTAAGCGGTAAGTTCAGCAGCGGGTAATGTGGAGGCACCTGGGTTGTAATGTGAGACGGAAATGTTTACATCTCAATCCACTTTTATTATTATCCTCTAGGAATTTTTGTAATATTTAGTTTTATTACAATACTGTCCACCAGCAGTTGCTGCACATATATTGCATTTTGATGGAAATATGGCAGTTTCAGAGTAGGCCGTCTGATTGGCCCGGATGTTATTATCCGCTTGCCATTTTTTAAGACAATGCAAGTTCATTGCTTTTATTTAACATCCCCCAACAGCTTTCGCCACTACGGGGGCATCGGCAGGCCCGAATTATCATTATTATGGCCCGCGTCTACCCTGGGACTATCTTCGATTCCCAGGTAACGTTATATTTTGACAAACTCAGTCGTAACCCAAACGCGCCTTTAATAAAAATAAATAAATCTAAAACCTTCTGCTAATCACCAAAATTTGCAATATGGCTGCTAGTCAAACATTAATTATTGAAAATTCCAAAACAAATACCGTTCGATTCTAACATTGAAACATCGAAATCTAAGACACTCCAGGTGTCCAGCTTTCTACAATGACTTGTACGACAGCTGTGAGGGCCAAAGAAGGACCACTATTCCAATTGACAAGATCATCAAACCAACAAAACTTTCCGGATATTTCAAGCACAAAATAATTCTACAATTTGTGTTCGTCCGAAATGCGAAATATCAATTTTTGGCTTTTCAAACTTAACTAACATATCCCAAAAGTAGCAGCTTAACTCCCCTTTTGTACCGTTATATCCCATCCTCGACTGAACTCTGTCTCATGTTTGTCTAAAGATGCCTGTAGTACTGATGCCTGTGAGTAAATATTTTTGCTTTGCACCATCTCCAAGTCTCCCTGGCCAACCTAACTAGATGGTAAGTTACTGTCCCTACAGATGATCAAAGATAAGGGTGTCGTATTATCAACACTACATATAATATTACAGTTTGATGTGTTATTGGAAAACCTACTTAAAAATCTGTACTTAAAAAATAGAGCCAGTAATTCTAAATAAATTTTTAGAAAACTCTGTTCTAATTTTTCTGTCTCCTAATACCCCAACCGATTTTATAACGCATCTGAATAATATAAAGTTTTGTGGATTTTTTCGAATTGTTTTGGGGATATTTTGTACCCACCAGTGACGCCCTTCGAAAGATTATTAGAGATGTTTATTACAGCATTAAAGCCTCAATTTAACAAAATTCAATCGAAATGTTTCATAAAGAGTCATCATAGCGTCCAGCGGCACCGGCTGAAGTCTTTACACCTAAGAATCTTGTAAATTCACGTATTTTGAACATATTTATTTCTTGAGTGTGTTACGGTAAGACAATTTGACAACGAAATTGCTATTGTAACGGAATAACGAATGCAACCTAAAAGTATTTCTTCCTTAGTGCATAATATACACTATGTAGTTTACGTTTATGATAGTTAATTCCATTTCTCAAATATTCTAGCAGATTAATTGTATCGTTAACCTTTTCTGACAATTCTTTGCTGTTTTATTTTATAGCAAAGAATCATTCAGGTAACTAACCGACAAAAAAAAAAAAATCTAATCTTTCACCACCGTTTCATTATTTTGATAAAATAATAGCTAACCAAAGGATAATATAAGCGGCATACCATGACATTGATAAGGTACATTGTTAAATCTAAATCTAGATATTTTTTATCCGATTCTCTTACAGCGACTGGTGTCTAAAGTTGCCATTTAGTAATTTTTACCAATTTAATAAAAAACTGAGAATGACAGCTCAGTTTGTTAGAGCATTGCGCAGCTACGCAATAGTCCCTGAGTAATTTCCAGGTTATCGCTGTAATTTATTTAAAATCTTCATCCCTCCGGAATATCAGCATCTTTTATACATTTGAGAATAGTTAATATTAACCAATTCTACCCTTGTAGGCACAATATTTTGGACGGGACATGTTACAAAAACCAAATTTACCCAACATCCGAGCTAATTTTCCATCGTAATTTTAGTAACGTTACATCAACTACTGTAAGAAAAGCTCAAAATCTAGCAGTTTTTCAAACCTGTACATTTACTTAATGTTCTTCGCCCCTATCCGTTCATTGCGTTGGGTGCGACCTGTACCCTGCGTAGGTACTGGTTCTTGTGTAGAGAGTCTTTGATTGCTCACGCTGTTCGCTCTGATCTGGTCCTTTAGACTTTGTCTGAGACGGACCCCTGATATTTAACTTCTTTGACCATTCTTTTCATACTAATTTTTGGTATTCTTCGGTGAAAAAATCACGTCAAATTACCATTAATTTGTGGGGGCTTTCATTATGGCCACATTAAAACCCTTGCTTAAATTGTAAGCCGCAAGCTCACGTCTGATTTTGTTTTTGAATCGCTCAAACCCTTTATAAAACGTTGAGTGGATTCTACACCCTCTCCTTTTGCAACCTTGCTGTTAACACCCTACATATAGCTGAACAGAGCTGTCTCCACTTTGAGTCAAATTAGATTGTCATCTATTGTCTCATTTGATATGAACTCGCGAGATTCCAGCAGTAGCTACTGGATTTGGCTTTGAGCCCGCGGTAACTGACACCTGCTAGTAGGCGCCATTAGTACCTGCGACAATATTTCTCCTCCTTTGTTTGGAAAACAATTATAATAGCGGATTGTATTATTCATGCAAACAAATGCGTTCTAAAAAAAACGTGAGTGTTTTTGTTATATGTAAATAATATCATAACATATACTCGCAAACAAGCTAATTCCCAAGTATGCTGTCACAAGCAAGCTTCTATTATAATGATAACGTATTATATTTTATTCTTAACTTTCATCAAAGATATGTTATATATTGTTGTCCCTTTTTCTATTCGGTTATATATTGTACGTAAATATATGATGAGCATTACTATCACAAGCAAGCTATTTGCAAACTATGCTGTCATAAGCATATTACGGTTACTTTATTGGAGGTCTGTGTTCACAAACACAGCCCTATACATATTATGATATATGCAAAAGCAGTCCATGCTGTCACAAGCAGGTTTATAATATCTAATGATAATCTATTATTCAATATATATATGAATATTAATTATGAGCATTGATATCACAAGTAAGCTATTTGTCAACTATGCTGTCACAAGCAAGTTTATATTATTGTCTACGATAATATGTTATACAATATATATATATTTTATGAGCATTGCTATCACATGCAAGCTAAGTGCACACCATGCTGTCACAAGCAGGTTTATATTATCTACGATAATATGTTGTATTATATACATATATAATATTGCTCTCCCAAGCAACCTAATTACCAACTATGCTGTCACCAGCAAGTTTTTATTATCTAATGATAATTTATTATATTATATACATACCTTATAATATTGCTATATTGGGATATTGAAAAAGACCTCTTAATCCTTTGATGGGTTTATTTATCTCAATAGGTACCGGTTTCGACTCAAGGTTGAGCCATCATCAGCCTGAATGGTCAAGTTATCGGAGTAAGCGCTTACAATCATCCAAACTGCAAACTATAAACATTTAAAATTCTTGTAAACATGTACACGAGACAAGACAGCCGGACAGAAACGACATTGAGAAACTCTTAAAGCAATATATCACAATATTGCTATCACAAGCAAGGTAATTGCCAACTATGCTGTCACAAGCCAGTTCTTCTTATCTAAGGATAAGATTTTGTATTATATACCTATAATACGGGCATTGCTAACATAAGCAAGCTAATTGCAAACCATTGCAAATACTGCCGTCACAAGCAAGTTTTTCTTATCTAATGATAAGATATTGTATTATATACCTATAATACGAGCATTGCTAACATAAGCAAGCTAATTGCAAACCATTGCAAATACTGCTGTGACAAGCAAGTTTTTCTTATCTAAAGATAAGATATTGTATTATATACCTATAATACGAGCATTGCTAAAATAAGCAAGCTAATTGCAAACCATTGCAAATACTGCCGTCACAAGCAAGTTTTTCTTATCTAATGATAAGATATTGTATTATATACCTATAATACGAGCATTGCTAACATAAGCAAGCTAATTGCAAACCATTGCAAATACTGCTGTGCCAAGCAAGTTTTTCTTATCTAAAGATAAGATATTGTATTATATACCTATAATACGAGCATTGCTAAAATAAGCAAGCTAATTGCAAACTATTGCAAATACTGCTGTCACAAGCAAGTTTTTCTTATCTAATGATAAGATATTGTATTATATACCTATAATACGGGCATTGCTAACATAAGCAAGCTAATTGCAAACTATTGCAAATACTGCTGTAACAAGCAGGTTTTAAAATTATCTACTGATAATTTGTATTCTATTGACGGTCTTGTGTTCACAACCAAGTCCATTCTTGCACTGACCTCTTCGCCCTCTGAGTTGGAAAATGCCGTTTCCTTTCTTTCCATTTAATTTTGCCAGCTTCTTCTTTAACTTTAAGTTTTTCGGTCCATCGAATAGTCACTGTCACTATCTTCCTATGCCGTTTTTGAGATTGTTAAGGCATTTTTAAATACACTAGATTGTATTAAATTATATTAAATATAATTATATTAAATACGCACTGAGCGAGACGATACGTACGATTCAGCACACGAACGAAGAATGAAATAGTGAATCAGGCATTGCCCGCAGCCGGCGGAGCAGGTAGTTTTTCAGTTTTTTACTCTAAACGTGTGATTCAGTACAAGAATAGAAGGCACTACAATGTATTATTTATGAGACGAGGCTGTAATATAATAACATTCAACCACCGATAAACAACAAAAAATCTAAGTTTCAAAAATCCTCCTGAACAAACTAAAATAGATAGAGGGCTGTACTTTTTAGAATTAATTACCCAATATATCTGACCCATAAACGTGTATAATAATAATTTGTATCCCAACTACTTTGCTCGTAATCGCACATGAAGCGAAATAATAACATTCAACCACGAAAAACAACGTAAAATCTAAGTTTCAGAAATCCTCCTGAACAAACTAAAATAGATAGAGGGCTGTACTTTTTAGAAATAATTACCCAATGTATCTGACCCATAAACGTGTATAATAATAATTTGTATCCCAACTACTTTGCTCGTAATCGCACATGAAGCGAAATAATAGCATTAAACCACCGATAAACAACGTAAAATCTAAGTTTCAAAAATCCTCCTGAACAAACTAAAAAAGATAGAGGGCTGTACTTTTTAGAATTAATTACCCAATATCTGACCCATAAACGTGTATAATAATAATTTGTATCCCAACTACTTTGCTCGTAATCGCACATGAAGCGAAATAATAGCATTAAACCACCGATAAACAACGTAAAATCTAAGTTTCAAAAATCCTCCTGAACAAACTAAAATAGATAGAGGGCTGTACTTTTTAAAATTAATTACCCAATGTATCTGACGCATAAACGTGTATAATGATAATTTGCATCCCAACTACTTTGCACGTAATCGCGTATGAAGCGAAATAATAACATTCAACCACCGATAAACAACGTAAAATCTAAGTTTCAAAAATCCTCCTGAACAAACTAAAATAGATAGAGGGCTGTACCTTTTAAAATTAATTACCCAATGTATCTGACCCACAAACGTGTATAATAATAATTTGTATCCCAACTACTTTGCTCGTAATCGCACATGAAGCGAAATAATAGCATTAAACCACCGATAAACAACGTAAAATCTAAGTTTCAAAAATCCTCCTGAACAAACTAAAAAAGATAGAGGGCTGTACTTTTTAGAATTAATTACCCAATGTATCTGACCCATAAACGTGTATAATAATAATTTGTATCCCAACTACTTTGCTCGTAATCGCACATGAAGCGAAATAATAGCATTAAACCACCGATAAACAACGTAAAATCTAAGTTTCAAAAATCCTCCTGAACAAACTAAAATAGATAGAGGGCTGTACTTTTTAAAATTAATTACCCAATGTATCTGACGCATAAACGTGTATAATAATAATTTGCATCCCAACTACTTTGCTCGTAATCGCGTATGAAGCGAAATAATAACATTCAACCACCGATAAACAACGTAAAATCTAAGTTTCAAAAATCCTCCTGAACAAACTAAAATAGATAGAGGGCTGTACCTTTTAAAATTAATTACCCAATGTATCTGACCCATAAACGTGTATAATAATAATTTGTATCCCAACTACTTTGCTCGTAATCGCGTATGAAGCGAAATAATAGCATTAAACCACCGATAAACAACGTAAAATCTAAGTTTCAAAAATCCTCCTGAACAAACTAAAATAGATAGAGGGCTGTACTTTTTAGAATTAATTACCCAATGTATCTGACCCATAAAAGTGTATAATAATAATTTGTATCCCAACTACTTTGCTCGTAATCGCACATGAAGCAAAATAATAACATTCAACCACAGATAAACAACGTAAAATCTATGTTTCAAAAATCCTCCTGAACAAACTAAAATAGATAGAGGGCTGTACTTTTTAGCATGAATTACCCAATGTATCTGACACATAAAAGTGTATAATAATAATTTGTAACCCAACTACTTTGCTCGTAATCGCACATGAAGCAAAATAATAGCATTAAACCACCGATAAACAACGTAAAATCTAAGTTTCAAAAACCCTTCTGAACAAACTAAAATAGATAGAGGGCTGTACTTTTTAGAATTAATTACCCAATGTATCTGACCCATAAACGTGTATAATAATGATGTGTATCCCAACTACTTTGCTCGTAATCGCACATGAAGCGAAATAATAGCATTCAACCACCGATAAACAACGTAAAATCTAAGTTTCAAAATTCCTCCTGGACAAACTAAACTAGATAGAGGGCTGTACTTTTTAGAATTAATTACCCAATGTATCTGACCCATAAACGTGTATAATAATAATTTGTAACCCAACTACTTTGCTCGTAATCGCACATGAAGCGAAATAATAGCATTCAACCACCGATAAACAACGTAAAATCTAAGTTTCAAAAATCCTCCTGAACAAACTAAAATAGATAGAGGGCTGTACTTTTTAGAAATAATTACCCAATGTATCTGACCCATAAACGTGTATAATAATAATTTGTATCCCAACTACTTTGCTCGTAATCGCACATGAAGCGAAATAATAGCATTAAACCACCGATAAACAACGTAAAATCTAAGTTTCAAAAATCCTCCTGAACAAACTAAAATAGATAGAGGGCTGTACTTTTTAGAAATAATTACCCAATGTATCTGACCCATAAACGTGTATAATAATAATGTGTATCCCAACTACTTTGCTCGTAATCGCACATGAAGCGAAATAATAGCATTAAACCACCGATAAACAACGTACAATCTAAGTTTCAAAAATCCTCCTGAACAAACTAAAATAGATAGAGGGCTGTACTTTTTAGAATTAATTACCCAATGTATCTGACCCATAAACGTGTATAATAATAATTTGTATCCCAACTACTTTGCTCGTAATCGCACATGAAGCGAAATAATAGCATTAAACCAACGATAAACAACGTAAAATCTAAGTTTCAAAAATCCTCCTGAACAAACTAAAATAGATAGAGGGCTGTACTTTTTAGAAATAATTACCCAATGTATCTGACCCATAAACGTGTATAATAATAATGTGTATCCCAACTACTTTGCTCGTAATCGCACATGAAGCGAAATAATAGCATTAAACCACCGATAAACAACGTAAAATCTAAGTTTCAAAAATCCTCCTGAACAAACTAAAATAGATAGAGGGCTGTACTTTTTAGAAATAATTACCCAATGTATCTGACCCATAAATGTGTATAATAATAATTTGTATCCCAACTACTTTGCTCGTAATCGCACATGAAGCGAAATAATAGCATTAAACCACCGATAAACAACGTAAAATCTAAGTTTCAAAAATCCTCCTGAACAAACTAAAATAGATAGAGGGCTGTACTTTTTAGAAATAATTACCCAATGTATCTGACCCATAAACGTGTATAATAATAATGTGTATCCCAACTACTTTGCTCGTAATCGCACATGAAGCGAAATAATAGCATTAAACCACCGATAAACAACGTAAAATCTAAGTTTCAAAAATCCTTCTGAACAAACTAAAATAGATAGAGGGCTGTACCTTTTAGAATTAATTACCCAATGTATCTGACCCATAAACGTGTATAATAATAATGTGTATCCCAACTACTTTGCTCGTAATCGCACATGAAGCGAAATAATAGCATTAAACCACCGATAAACAACGTAAAATCTAAGTTTCAAAATTCCTCCTGGACAAACTAAAATAGATAGAGGGCTGTACTTTTTAGAATTAATTACCCAATGTATCTGACCCATAAACGTGTATAATAATAATTTGTATCCCAACTGCTTTGCTCGTAATCGCACATGAAGCAAAATAATAACATCCAACCACCGATAAACAACGTAAAATCTAAGTTTCAAAAATCCTCCTGAACAAACTAAAATAGATAGAGGGCTGCACTTTTTAGAAATAATTACCCAATGTATCTGACCCATAAACGTGTATAATAATAATTTGTATCCGAACTACTTTGCTCGTAATCGCACATGAAGCGAAATAATAGCATTAAACCACCGATAAACAACGTAAAATCTAAGTTTCAAAAATCCTCCTGAACAAACTAAAAAAGATAGAGGGCTGTACTTTTTAGAATTAATTACCCAATGTATCTGACCCATAAACGTGTATAATAATAATTTGTATCCCAACTACTTTGCTCGTAATCGCACATGAAGCGAAATAATAGCATTAAACCACCGATAAACAACGTAAAATCTAAGTTTCAAAAATCCTCCTGAAAAAACTAAAATAGATAGAGGGCTGTACTTTTTAAAATTAATTACCCAATGTATCTGACGCATAAACGTGTATAATAATAATTTGCATCCCAACTACTATGCTCGTAATCGCGTATGAAGCAAAATAATAACATTCAACCACCGATAAACAACGTAAAATCTAAGTTTCAAAAATCCTCCTGAACAAACTAAAATAGATAGAGGGCTGTACTTTTTAGAATTAATTACCCAATGTATCTGACGCATAAACGTGTACAATAATAATTTGTATCCCAACTACTTTGCTCGTAATCGCACATGAAGCGAAATAATAGCATTAAACCACCGATAAACAAAGTAAAATCTAAGTTTCAAAAATCCTCCTGAACAAACTAAAATAGATAGAGGGCTGTACTTTTTAAAATTAATTACCCAATGTATCTGACGCATAAACGTGTATAATAATAATTTGCATCCCAACTACTTTGCTCGTAATCGCGTATGAAGCGAAATAATAACATTTCAACCACCGATAAACAACGTAAAATCTAAGTTTCAAAAATCCTCCTGAACAAACTAAAATAGATAGAGGGCTGTACTTTTTAGAATTAATTACCCAATGTATCTGACCCATAAACGTGTATAATAATAATGTGTATCCCAACTACTTTGCTCGTAATCGCACATGAAGCGAAATAATAGCATTAAACCACCGATAAACAACGTAAAATCTAAGTTTCAAAATTCCTCCTGGACAAACTAAAATAGATAGAGGGCTGTACTTTTTAGAATTAATTACCCAATGTATCTGACCCATAAACGTGTATAATAATAATTTGTATCCCAACTGCTTTGCTCGTAATCGCACATGAAGCAAAATAATAACATCCAACCACCGATAAACAACGTAAAATCTAAGTTTCAAAAATCCTCCTGAACAAACTAAAATAGATAGAGGGCTGCACTTTTTAGAAATAATTACCCAATGTATCTGACCCATAAACGTGTATAATAATAATTTGTATCCCAACTACTTTGCTCGTAATCGCACATGAAGCGAAATAATAGCATTAAACCACCGATAAACAACGTAAAATCTAAGTTTCAAAAATCCTCCTGAACAAACTAAAAAAGATAGAGGGCTGTACTTTTTAGAATTAATTACCCAATGTATCTGACCCATAAACGTGTATAATAATAATTTGTATCCCAACTACTTTGCTCGTAATCGCACATGAAGCGAAATAATAGCATTAAACCACCGATAAACAACGTAAAATCTAAGTTTCAAAAATCCTCCTGAAAAAACTAAAATAGATAGAGGGCTGTACTTTTTAAAATTAATTACCCAATGTATCTGACGCATAAACGTGTATAATAATAATTTGCATCCCAACTACTTTGCTCGTAATCGCGTATGAAGCAAAATAATAACATTCAACCACCGATAAACAACGTAAAATCTAAGTTTCAAAAATCCTCCTGAACAAACTAAAATAGATAGAGGGCTGTACTTTTTAGAATTAATTACCCAATGTATCTGACGCATAAACGTGTACAATAATAATTTGTATCCCAACTACTTTGCTCGTAATCGCACATGAAGCGAAATAATAGCATTAAACCACCGATAAACAACGTAAAATCTAAGTTTCAAAAATCCTTCTGAACAAACTAAAATAGATAGAGGGCTGTACTTTTTAGAATTAATTACCCAATGTATCTGACCCATAAACGTGTATAATAATAATTTGTATCCCAACTACTTTGCTCGTAATCGCACATGAAGCGAAATAATAGCATTCAACCACCGATAAACAACGTAAAATCTAAGTTTCAAAAATCCTCCTGAACAAACTAAAATAGAGGGCTGTACTTTTTAGAATTAATTACCCAATGTATCTGACCCATAAACGTGTATAATAATAATTTGTATCCCAACTGCTTTGCTCGTAATCGCACATGAAGCAAAATAATAACATTCAACCACCGATAAACAACATAAAATCTAAGTTTCAAAAATCCTCCTGAACAAACTAAAATAGATAGAGGGCTGTACTTTTTAGAATTAATTACCCAATATATCTGACCCATAAACGTGTATAATAATAATTTGTATCCCAACTACTTTGCTCGTAATCGCACATGAAGCGAAATAATAACATTCAACCACGAAAAACAACGTAAAATCTAAGTTTCAAAAATCCTCCTGAACAAACTAAAATAGATAGAGGGCTGTACTTTTTAGAAATAATTACCCAATGTATCTGACCCATAAACGTGTATAATAATAATTTGTATCCCAACTACTTTGCTCGTAATCGCACATGAAGCGAAATAATAGCATTAAACCACCGATAAACAACGTAAAATCTAAGTTTCAAAAATCCTCCTGAACAAACTAAAAAAGATAGAGGGCTGTACTTTTTAGAATTAATTACCCAATATCTGACCCATAAACGTGTATAATAATAATTTGTATCCCAACTACTTTGCTCGTAATCGCACATGAAGCGAAATAATAGCATTAAACCACCGATAAACAACGTAAAATCTAAGTTTCAAAAATCCTCCTGAACAAACTAAAATAGATAGAGGGCTGTACTTTTTAAAATTAATTACCCAATGTATCTGACGCATAAACGTGTATAATAATAATTTGCATCCCAACTACTTTGCACGTAATCGCGTATGAAGCGAAATAATAACATTCAACCACCGATAAACAACGTAAAATCTAAGTTTCAAAAATCCTCCTGAACAAACTAAAATAGATAGAGGGCTGTACCTTTTAAAATTAATTACCCAATGTATCTGACCCACAAACGTGTATAATAATAATTTGTATCCCAACTACTTTGCTCGTAATCGCACATGAAGCGAAATAATAGCATTAAACCACCGATAAACAACGTAAAATCTAAGTTTCAAAAATCCTCCTGAACAAACTAAAATAGATAGAGGGCTGTACCTTTTAAAATTAATTACCCAATGTATCTGACCCATAAACGTGTATAATAATAATTTGTATCCCAACTACTTTGCTCGTAATCGCGTATGAAGCAAAATAATAACATTCAACCACCGATAAACAACGTAAAATCTACGTTTCAAAAATCCTCCTGGACAAACTAAAATAGATAGAGGGCTGTACTTTTTAGAATTAATTACCCAATGTATCTGACCCATAAACGTGTATAATAATAATTTGTATCCCAACTACTTTGCTCGTAATCGCACATGAAGCGAAATAATAGCATTAAACCACCGATAAACAACGTAAAATCTAAGTTTCAAAAATCCTCCTGAACAAACTAAAATAGATAGAGGGCTGTACTTTTTAGAATTAATTACCCAATGTATCTGACCCATAAAAGTGTATAATAATAATTTGTATCCCAACTACTTTGCTCGTAATCGCACATGAAGCAAAATAATAACATTCAACCACAGATAAACAACGTAAAATCTATGTTTCAAAAATCCTCCTGAACAAACTAAAATAGATAGAGGGCTGTACTTTTTAGCATGAATTACCCAATGTATCTGACACATAAAAGTGTATAATAATAATTTGTAACCCAACTACTTTGCTCGTAATCGCACATGAAGCAAAATAATAGCATTAAACCACCGATAAACAACGTAAAATCTAAGTTTCAAAAATCCTCCTGAACAAACTAAAATAGATAGAGGGCTGTACTTTTTAGAATTAATTACCCAATGTATCTGACCCATAAACGTGTATAATAATAATTTGTATCCCAACTACTTTGGTCGTAATCGCACATGAAGCGAAATAATAGCATTAAACCACCGATAAACAACGTAAAATCTAAGTTTCAAAAATCCTCCTGAACAAACTAAAATAGATAGAGGGCTGTACTTTTTAGAATTAATTACCCAATGTATCTGACCCATAAGCGTGTATAATTATAATTTGTATCCCAACTACTTTGGTCGTAATCGCACATAAAGCGAAATAATAGCATTAAACCACCGATAAACAACGTAAAATCTAAGTTTCAAAAATCCTCCTGAACAAACTAAAATAGATAGAGGGCTGTACTTTTTAGAATTAATTACCCAATGTATCTGACCCATAAAAGTGTATAATAATAATTTGTAACCCAACTACTTTGCTCGTAATCGCACATGAAGCAAAATAATAGCATTAAACCACCGATAAACAACGTAAAATCTAAGTTTCAAAAATCCTCCTGAACAAACTAAAATAGATAGAGGGCTGTACTTTTTAGAATTAATTACCCAATGTATCTGACCCATAAGCGTGTATAATTATAATTTGTATCCCAACTACTTTGGTCGTAATCGCACATGAAGCGAAATAATAGCATTAAACCACCGATAAACAACCTAAAATCTAAGTTTCAAAAATCCTCCTGAACAAACTAAAATAGATAGAGGGCTGTACTTTTTAGAATTAATTACCCAATGTATCTGACCCATAAAAGTGTATAATAATAATTTGTATCCCAACTACTTTGCTCGTAATCGCACATGAAGCAAAATAATAACATTCAACCACAGATAAACAACGTAAAATCTATGTTTCAAAAATCCTCCTGAACAAACTAAAATAGATAGAGGGCTGTACTTTTTAGAATTAATTACCCAATGTATCTGACCCATAAAAGTGTATAATAATAATTTGTAACCCAACTACTTTGCTCGTAATCGCACATGAAGCAAAATAATAGCATTTAACCACCGATAAACTACGTAAAATCTAAGTTTCAAAAATCCTCCTGAACAAACTAAAATAGATAGAGGGCTGTACTTTTTAGAATTAATTACCCAATGTATCTGACCCATAAACGTGTATAATAATAATTTGTATCCCAACTACTTTGCTCGTAATCGCACAGGAAGCAAAATAATAGCATTAAACCACCGATAAACAACGTAAAATCTAAGTTTCAAAAATCCTCCTGAACAAACTAAAATAGATAGAGGGCTGTACTTTTTAGAATTAATTACCCAATGTATCTGACCCATAAGCGTGTATAATTATAATTTGTATCCCAACTACTTTGGTCGTAATCGCACATGAAGCGAAATAATAGCATTAAACCACCGATAAACAACGTAAAATCTAAGTTTCAAAAATCCTCCTGAACAAACTAAAATAGATAGAGGGCTGTACTTTTTAGAATTAATTACCCAATGTATCTGACCCATAAGCGTGTATAATTATAATTTGTATCCCAACTACTTTGGTCGTAATCGCACATGAAGCGAAATAATAGCATTAAACCACCGATAAACAACGTAAAATCTAAGTTTCAAAAATCCTCCTGAACAAACTAAAATAGATAGAGGGCTGTACTTTTTAGAATTAATTACCCAATGTATCTGACCCATAAAGGTGTATAATAATAATTTGTATCCCAACTACCTTGTTCGTAATCGCACATGAAGCGAAATAATAGCATTAAACCACCGATAAACAACGTAAAATCTAAGTTTCAAAAATCCTCCTGAACAAACTAAAATAGATAGAGGGCTGTACTTTTTAGAATTAATTACCCAATGTATCTGACCCATAAACGTGTATAATAATAATTTGTATCCCAACTACTTTGGTCGTAATCGCACATGAAGCGAAATAATAGCATTAAACCACCGATAAACAACGTAAAATCTAAGTTTCAAAAATCCTCCTGAACAAATTAAAATAGATAGAGGGCTGTACTTTTTAGAATTAATTACCCAATGTATCTGACCCATAAAAGTGTATAATAATAATTTGTAACCCAACTACTTTGCTCGTAATCGCACATGAAGCAAAATAATAGCATTAAACCACCGATAAACAACGTAAAATCTAAGTTTCAAAAATCCTCCTGAACAAACTAAAATAGATAGAGGGCTGTACTTTTTAGAATTAATTACCCAATGTATCTGACCCATAAGCGTGTATAATTATAATTTGTATCCCAACTACTTTGGTCGTAATCGCACATGAAGCGAAATAATAGCATTAAACCACCGATAAACAACGTAAAATCTAAGTTTCAAAATTCCTCCTGAACAAACTAAAATAGATAGAGGGCTGTACTTTTTAGAATTAATTACCCAATGTATCTGACCCATAAAAGTGTATAATAATAATTTGTATCCCAACTACTTTGCTCGTAATCGCACATGAAGAAAAATAATAACATTCAACCACAGATAAACAACGTAAAATCTATGTTTCAAAAATCCTCCTGAACAAACTAAAATAGATAGAGGGCTGTACTTTTTAGAATTAATTACCCAATGTATCTGACCCATAAAAGTGTATAATAATAATTTGTAACCCAACTACTTTGCTCGTAATCGCACATGAAGCAAAATAATAGCATTAAACCACCGATAAACTACGTAAAATCTAAGTTTCAAAAATCCTCCTGAACAAATTAAAATAGATAGAGGGCTGTACTTTTTAGAATTAATTACCCAATGTATCTGACCCATAAACGTGTATAATAATAATTTGTATCCCAACTACTTTGCTCGTAATCGCACATGAAGCAAAATAATAGCATTAAACCACCGATAAACAACGTAAAATCTAAGTTTCAAAAATCCTCCTGAACAAACTAAAATAGATAGAGGGCTGTACTTTTTAGAATTAATTACCCAATGTATCTGACCCATAAGCGTGTATAATTATAATTTGTATCCCAACTACTTTGGTCGTAATCGCACATGAAGCGAAATAATAGCATTAAACCACCGATAAACAACGTAAAATCTAAGTTTCAAAAATCCTCCTGAACAAACTAAAATAGATAGAGGGCTGTACTTTTTAGAATTAATTACCCAATGTATCTGACCCATAAACGTGTATAATAATAATTTGTATCCCAACTACCTTGCTCGTAATCGCACATGAAGCAAAATAATAGCATTAAACCACCGATAAACAACGTAAAATCTAAGTTTCAAAAATCCTCCTGAACAAACTAAAATAGATAGAGGGCTGTACTTTTTAGAATTAATTACCCAATGTATCTGACCCATAAACGTGTATAATAATAATTTGTATCCCAACTACTTTGGTCGTAATCGCACATGAAGCGAAATAATAGCATTAAACCACCGATAAACAACGTAAAATCTAAGTTTCAAAAATCCTCCTGAACAAACTAAAATAGATAGAGGGCTGTACTTTTTAGAATTAATTACCCAATGTATCTGACCCATAAAAGTGTATAATAATAATTTGTAACCCAACTACTTTGCTCGTAATCGCACATGAAGCAAAATAATAGCATTAAACCACCGATAAACAACGTAAAATCTAAGTTTCAAAAATCCTCCTGAACAAACTAAAATAGATAGAGGGCTGTACTTTTTAGAATTAATTACCCAATGTATCTGACCCATAAGCGTGTATAATTATAATTTGTATCCCAACTACTTTGGTCGTAATCGCACATGAAGCGAAATAATAGCATTAAACCACCGATAAACAACGTAAAATCTAAGTTTCAAAAATCCTCCTGAACAAACTAAAATAGATAGAGGGCTGTACTTTTTAGAATTAATTACCCAATGTATCTGACCCATAAAAGTGTATAATAATAATTTGTATCCCAACTACTTTGCTCGTAATCGCACATGAAGCAAAATAATAACATTCAACCACAGATAAACAACGTAAAATCTATGTTTCAAAAATCCTCCTGAACAAACTAAAATAGATAGAGGGCTGTACTTTTTAGAATTAATTACCCAATGTATCTGACCCATAAAAGTGTATAATAATAATTTGTAACCCAACTACTTTGCTCGTAATCGCACATGAAGCAAAATAATAGCATTAAACCACCGATAAACTACGTAAAAATCTAAGTTTCAAAAATCCTCCTGAACAAACTAAAATAGATAGAGGGCTGTACTTTTTAGAATTAATTACCCAATGTATCTGACCCATAAACGTGTATAATAATAATTTGTATCCCAACTACTTTGCTCGTAATCGCACATGAAGCAAAATTAATAGCATTAAACCACCGATAAACAACGTAAAATCTAAGTTTCAAAAATCCTCCTGACCAAACTAAAATAGATAGAGGGCTGTACTTTTTAGAATTAATTACCCAATGTATCTGACCCATAAGCGTGTATAATTATAATTTGTATCCCAACTACTTTGGTCGTAATCGCACATGAAGCGAAATAATAGCATTAAACCACCGATAAACAACGTAAAATCTAAGTTTCAAAAATCCTCCTGAACAAACTAAAATAGATAGAGGGCTGTACTTTTTAGAATTAATTACCCAATGTATCCGACCCATAAAAGTGTATAATAATAATTTGTATCCCAACTACTTTGCTCGTAATCGCACATGAAGCAAAATAATAACATTCTACCACAGATAAACAACGTAAAATCTATGTTTCAAAAATCCTCCTGAACAAACTAAAATAGATAGAGGGCTGTACTTTTTAGAATTAATTACCCAATGTATCTGACCCATAAAAGTGTATAATAATAATTTGTAACCCAACTACTTTGCTCGTAATCGCACATGAAGCAAAATAATAGCATTAAACCACCGATAAACTACGTAAAATCTAAGTTTCAAAAATCCTCCTGAACAAACTAAAATAGATAGAGGGCTGTACTTTTTAGAATTAATTACCCAATGTATCTGACCCATAAACGTGTATAATAATAATTTGTATCCCAACTACTTTGCTCGTAATCGCACATGAAGCGAAATAATAGCATTAAACCACCGATAAACAACGTAAAATCTAAGTTTCAAAAATCCTCCTGAACAAACTAAAATAGATAGAGGGCTGTACTTTTTAGAATTAATTACCCAATGTATCTGACCCATAAAAGTGTATAATAATAATTTGTATCCCAACTACTTTGCTCGTAATCGCACATGAAGCAAAATAATAACATTCAACCACAGATAAACAACGTAAAATCTATGTTTCAAAAATGCCTCCTGAACAAACTAAAATAGATAGAGGGCTGTACTTTTTAGCATTAATTACCCAATGTATCTGACACATAAAAGTGTATAATAATAATTTGTAACCCAACTACTTTGCTCGTAATCGCACATGAAGCAAAATAATAGCATTAAACCACCGATAAACAACGTAAAATCTAAGTTTCAAAAATCCTCCTGAACAAACTAAAATAGATAGAGGGCTGTACTTTTTAGAATTAATTACCCAATGTATCTGACCCATAAAAGTGTATAATAATAATTTGTATCCCAACTACTTTGCTCGTAATCGCACATGAAGCAAAATAATAACATTCAACCACAGATAAACAACGTAAAATCTATGTTTCAAAAATCCTCCTGAACAAACTAAAATAGATAGAGGGCTGTACTTTTTAGAATTAATTACCCAATGTATCTGACCCATAAAAGTGTATAATAATAATTTGTAACCCAACTACTTTGCTCGTAATCGCACAGGAAGCAAAAATAATAGCATTAAACCACCGATAAACAACGTAAAATCTAAGTTTCAAAAATCCTCCTGAACAAACTAAAATAGATAGAGGGCTGTACTTTTTAGAATTAATTACCCAAGGTATCTGACCCATAAACGTGTATAATAATAATTTGTATCCCAACTACTTTGCTCGTAATCGCACATGAAGCAAAATAATAACATTCAAACCACAGATAAACAACGTAAAATCTATGTTACAAAAATCCTCCTGAACAAACTAAAATAGATAGAGGGCTGTACTTTTTAGCATGAATTACCCAATGTATCTGACACATAAAAGTGTATAATAATAATTTGTAACCCAACTACTTTGCTCGTAATCGCACATGAAGCAAAATAATAGCATTAAACCACCGATAAACAACGTAAAATCTAAGTTTCAAAAATCCTCCTGAACAAACTAAAATAGATAGAGGGCTGTACTTTTTAGAATTAATTACCCAATGTATCTGACCCATAAACGTGTATAATAATAAATTTGTATCCCAACTACTTTGCTCGTAATCGCACATGAAGCGAAATAATAGCATTAAACCACCGATAAACAACGTAAAATCTAAGTTTCAAAAATCCTCCTGAACAAACTAAAATAGATAGAGGGCTGTACTTTTTAGAATTAATTACCCAATGTATCTGACCCATAAAAGTGTATAATAATAATTTGTATCCCAACTCCTTTGCTCGTAATCGCACATGAAGCAAAAATAATAACATTCAACCACAGATAAACAACGTAAAATCTATGTTTCAAAAAATCCTCCTGAACAAACTAAAATAGATAGAGGGCTGTACTTTTTAGCATGAATTACCCAATGTATCTGACACATAAAAGTGTATAATAATAATTTGTAACCCAACTACTTTGCTCGTAATCGCACATGAAGCAAAATAATAGCATTAAACCACCGATAAACAACGTAAAATCTAAGTTTCAAAAATCCTCCTGAACAAACTAAAATAGATAGAGGGCTGTACTTTTTAGAATTAATTACCCAATGTATCTGACCCATAAACGTGTATAATAATAATTTGTATCCCAACTACTTTGCTCGTAATCGCACATGAAGAGAAATAATAGCATTAAACCACCGATAAACAACGCAAAATCTAAGTTTCAAAAATCCTCCTGAACAAACTAAAATAGATAGAGGGCTGTACTTTTTAGAATTAATTACCCAATGTATCTGACCCATAAACGTGTATAATAATAATTTGTATCCCAACTACTTTGCTCGTAATCGCACATGAAGCAAAATAATAGCATTAAACCACCGATAAACAACGTAAAATCTAAGTTTCAAAAATCCTCCTGAACAAACTAAAATAGATAGAGGGCTGTACTTTTTAGAATTAATTACCCAATGTATCTGACCCATAAGCGTGTATAATTATAATTTGTATCCCAACTACTTTGGTCGTAATCGCACATGAAGCGAAATAATAGCATTAAACCACCGATAAACAACGTAAAATCTAAGTTTCAAAAATCCTCCTGAACAAACTAAAATAGATAGAGGGCTGTACTTTTTAGAATTAATTACCCAATGTATCTGACCCATAAAAGTGTATAATAATAATTTGTATCCCAACTACTTTGCTCGTAATCGCACATGAAGCAAAATAATAACATTCAACCACAGATAAACAACGTAAAATCTATGTTTCAAAAATCCTCCTGAACAAACTAAAATAGATAGAGGGCTGTACTTTTTAGAATTAATTACCCAATGTATCTGACCCATAAACGTGTATAATAATAATTTGTATCCCAACTACTTTGGTCGTAATCGCACATGAAGCGAAATAATAGCATTAAACCACCGATAAACAACGTAAAATCTAAGTTTCAAAAATCCTCCTGAACAAACTAAAATAGATAGAGGGCTGTACTTTTTAGAATTAATTACCCAATGTATCCGACCCATAAAAGTGTATAATAATAATTTGTATCCCAACTACTTTGCTCGTAATCGCACATGACGCAAAATAATAACATTCAACCACAGATAAACAACGTAAAATCTATGTTTCAAAAATCCTCCTGAACAAACTAAAATAGATAGAGGGCTGTACTTTTTAGAATTAATTACCCAATGTATCTGACCCATAAAAGTGTATAATAATAATTTGTAACCCAACTACTTTGCTCGTAATCGCACATGAAGCAAAATAATAGCATTAAACCACCGATAAACTACGTAAAATCTAAGTTTCAAAAATCCTCCTGAACAAACTAAAATAGATAGAGGGCTGTACTTTTTAGAATTAATTACCCAATGTATCTGACCCATAAACGTGTATAATAATAATTTGTATCCCAACTACTTTGCTCGTAATCGCACATGAAGCGAAATAATAGCATTAAACCACCGATAAACAACGTAAAATCTAAGTTTCAAAAATCCTCCTGAACAAACTAAAATAGATAGAGGGCTGTACTTTTTAGAATTAATTACCCAATGTATCTGACCCATAAAAGTGTATAATAATAATTTGTATCCCAACTACTTTGCTCGTAATCGCACATGAAGCAAAATAATAACATTCAACCACAGATAAACAAAGTAAAATCTATGTTTCAAAAATCCTCCTGAACAAACTAAAATAGATAGAGGGCTGTACTTTTTAGCATTAATTACCCAATGTATCTGACACATAAAAGTGTATAATAATAATTTGTAACCCAACTACTTTGCTCGTAATCGCACATGAAGCAAAATAATAGCATTAAACCACCGATAAACAACGTAAAATCTAAGTTTCAAAAATCCTCCTGAACAAACTAAAATAGATAGAGGGCTGTACTTTTTAGAATTAATTACCCAATGTATCTGACCCATAAAAGTGTATAATAATAATTTGTATCCCAACTACTTTGCTCGTAATCGCACATGAAGCAAAATAATAACATTCAACCACAGATAAACAACGTAAAATCTATGTTTCAAAAATCCTCCTGAACAAACTAAAATAGATAGAGGGCTGTACTTTTTAGAATTAATTACCCAATGTATCTGACCCATAAAAGTGTATAATAATAATTTGTAACCCAACTACTTTGCTCGTAATCGCACATGAAGCAAAATAATAGCATTAAACCACCGATAAACAACGTAAAATCTAAGTTTCAAAAATCCTCCTGAACAAACTAAAATAGATAGAGGGCTGTACTTTTTAGAATTAATTACCCAATGTATCTGACCCATAAACGTGTATAATAATAATTTGTATCCCAACTACTTTGCTCGTAATCGCACATGAAGCAAAATAATAACATTCAACCACAGATAAACAACGTAAAATCTATGTTTCAAAAATCCTCCTGAACAAACTAAAATAGTTAGAGGGCTGTACTTTTTAGCATGAATTACCCAATGTATCTGACACATAAAAGTGTATAATAATAATTTGTAACCCAACTACTTTGCTCGTAATCGCACATGAAGCAAAATAATAGCATTAAACCACCGATAAACAACGTAAAATCTAAGTTTCAAAAATCCTCCTGAACAAACTAAAATAGATAGAGGGCTGTACTTTTTAGAATTAATTACCCAATGTATCTGACCCATAAACGTGTATAATAATAATTTGTATCCCAACTACTTTGCTCGTAATCGCACATGAAGCGAAATAATAGCATTAAACCACCGATAAACAACGTAAAATCTAAGTTTCAAAAATCCTCCTGAACAAACTAAAATAGATAGAGGGCTGTACTTTTTAGAATTAATTACCCAATGTATCTGACCCATAAAAGTGTATAATAATAATTTGTATCCCAACTACTTTGCTCGTAATCGCACATGAAGCAAAATAATAACATTCAACCACAGATAAACAACGTAAAATCTATGTTTCACAAATCCTCCTGAACAAACTAAAATAGATAGAGGGCTGTACTTTTTAGCATGAATTACCCAATGTATCTGACACATAAAAGTGTATAATAATAATTTGTAACCCAACTACTTTGCTCGTAATCGCACATGAAGCAAAATAATAGCATTAAACCACCGATAAACAACGTAAAATCTAAGTTTCAAAAATCCTCCTGAACAAACTAAAATAGATAGAGGGCTGTACTTTTTAGAATTAATTACCCAATGTATCTGACCCATAAACGTGTATAATAATAATTTGTATCCCAACTACTTTGCTCGTAATCGCACATGAAGAGAAATAATAGCATTAAACCACCGATAAACAACGCAAAATCTAAGTTTCAAAAATCCTCCTGAACAAACTAAAATAGATAGAGGGCTGTACTTTTTAGAATTAATTACCCAATGTGTCTGACCCATAAACGTGTATAATAATAATTTGTATCCCAACTACTTTGCTCGTAATCGCACATGAAGCAAAATAATAGCATTAAACCACCGATAAACAACGTAAAATCTAAGTTTCAAAAATCCTCCTGAACAAACTAAAATAGATAGAGGGCTGTACTTTTTAGAATTAATTACCCAATGTATCTGACCCATAAGCGTGTATAATTATAATTTGTATCCCAACTACTTTGGTCGTAATCGCACATGAAGCGAAATAATAGCATTAAACCACCGATAAACAACGTAAAATCTAAGTTTCAAAAATCCTCCTGAACAAACTAAAATAGATAGAGGGCTGTACTTTTTAGAATTAATTACCCAATGTATCTGACCCATAAAAGTGTATAATAATAATTTGTATCCCAACTACTTTGCTCGTAATCGCACATGAAGCAAAATAATAACATTCAACCACAGATAAACAACGTAAAATCTATGTTTCAAAAATCCTCCTGAACAAACTAAAATAGATAGAGGGCTGTACTTTTTAGAATTAATTACCCAATGTATCTGACCCATAAAAGTGTATAATAATAATTTGTAACCCAACTACTTTGCTCGTAATCGCACATGAAGCAAAATAATAGCATTAAACCACCGATAAACTACGTAAAATCTAAGTTTCAAAAATCCTCCTGAACAAACTAAAATAGATAGAGGGCTGTACTTTTTAGAATTAATTACCCAATGTATCTGACCCATAAACGTGTATAATAATAATTTGTATCCCAACTACTTTGCTCGTAATCGCACATGAAGCAAAATAATAGCATTAAACCACCGATAAACAACGTAAAATCTAAGTTTCAAAAATCCTCCTGAACAAACTAAAATAGATAGAGGGCTGTACTTTTTAGAATTAATTACCCAATGTATCTGACCCATAAGCGTGTATAATTATAATTTGTATCCCAACTACTTTGGTCGTAATCGCACATGAAGCGAAATAATAGCATTAAACCACCGATAAACAACGTAAAATCTAAGTTTCAAAAATCCTCCTGAACAAACTAAAATAGATAGAGGGCTGTACTTTTTAGAATTAATTACCCAATGTATCTGACCCATAAACGTGTATAATAATAATTTGTATCCCAACTACCTTGCTCGTAATCGCACATGAAGCGAAATAATAGCATTAAACCACCGATAAACAACGTAAAATCTAAGTTTCAAAAATCCTCCTGAACAAACTAAAATAGATAGAGGGCTGTACTTTTTAGAATTAATTACCCAATGTATCTGACCCATAAACGTGTATAATAATAATTTGTATCCCAACTACTTTGGTCGTAATCGCACATGAAGCGAAATAATAGCATTAAACCACCGATAAACAACGTAAAATCTAAGTTTCAAAAATCCTCCTGAACAAACTAAAATAGATAGAGGGCTGTACTTTTTAGAATTAATTACCCAATGTATCTGACCCATAAAAGTGTATAATAATAATTTGTATCCCAACTACCTTGCTCGTAATCGCACATGAAGCGAAATAATAGCATTAAACCACCGATAAACAACGTAAAATCTAAGTTTCAAAAATCCTCCTGAACAAACTAAAATAGATAGAGGGCTGTACTTTTTAGAATTAATTACCCAATGTATCTGACCCATAAACGTGTATAATAATAATTTGTATCCCAACTACTTTGGTCGTAATCGCACATGAAGCGAAATAATAGCATTAAACCACCGATAAACAACGTAAAATCTAAGTTTCAAAAATCCTCCTGAACCAATTAAAATAGATAGAGGGCTGTACTTTTTAGAATTAATTACCCAATGTATCTGACCCATAAAAGTGTATAATAATAATTTGTAACCCAACTACTTTGCTCGTAATCGCACATGAAGCAAAATAATAGCATTAAACCACCGATAAACAACGTAAAATCTAAGTTTCAAAAATCCTCCTGAACAAACTAAAATAGATAGAGGGCTGTACTTTTTAGAATTAATTACCCAATGTATCTGACCCATAAGCGTGTATAATTATAATTTGTATCCCAACTACTTTGGTCGTAATCGCACATGAAGCGAAATAATAGCATTAAACCACCGATAAACAACGTAAAATCTAAGTTTCAAAATTCCTCCTGAACAAACTAAAATAGATAGAGGGCTGTACTTTTTAGAATTAATTACCCAATGTATCTGACCCATAAAAGTGTATAATAATAATTTGTATCCCAACTACTTTGCTCGTAATCGCACATGAAGCAAAATAATAACATTCAACCACAGATAAACAACGTAAAATCTATGTTTCAAAAATCCTCCTGAACAAACTAAAATAGATAGAGGGCTGTACTTTTTAGAATTAATTACCCAATGTATCTGACCCATAAAAGTGTATAATAATAATTTGTAACCCAACTACTTTGCTCGTAATCGCACATGAAGCAAAATAATAGCATTAAACCACCGATAAACTACGTAAAATCTAAGTTTCAAAAATCCTCCTGAACAAATTAAAATAGATAGAGGGCTGTACTTTTTAGAATTAATTACCCAATGTATCTGACCCATAAACGTGTATAATAATAATTTGTATCCCAACTACTTTGCTCGTAATCGCACATGAAGCAAAATAATAGCATTAAACCACCGATAAACAACGTAAAATCTAAGTTTCAAAAATCCTCCTGAACAAACTAAAATAGATAGAGGGCTGTACTTTTTAGAATTAATTACCCAATGTATCTGACCCATAAGCGTGTATAATTATAATTTGTATCCCAACTACTTTGGTCGTAATCGCACATGAAGCGAAATAATAGCATTAAACCACCGATAAACAACGTAAAATCTAAGTTTCAAAAATCCTCCTGAACAAACTAAAATAGATAGAGGGCTGTACTTTTTAGAATTAATTACCCAATGTATCTGACCCATAAACGTGTATAATAATAATTTGTATCCCAACTACCTTGCTCGTAATCGCACATGAAGCAAAATAATAGCATTAAACCACCGATAAACAACGTAAAATCTAAGTTTCAAAAATCCTCCTGAACAAACTAAAATAGATAGAGGGCTGTACTTTTTAGAATTAATTACCCAATGTATCTGACCCATAAACGTGTATAATAATAAATTGTATCCCAACTACTTTGGTCGTAATCGCACATGAAGCGAAATAATAGCATTAAACCACCGATAAACAACGTAAAATCTAAGTTTCAAAAATCCTCCTGAACAAACTAAAATAGATAGAGGGCTGTACTTTTTAGAATTAATTACCCAATGTATCTGACCCATAAAAGTGTATAATAATAATTTGTAACCCAACTACTTTGCTCGTAATCGCACATGAAGCAAAATAATAGCATTAAACCACCGATAAACAACGTAAAATCTAAGTTTCAAAAATCCTCCTGAACAAACTAAAATAGATAGAGGGCTGTACTTTTTAGAATTAATTACCCAATGTATCTGACCCATAAGCGTGTATAATTATAATTTGTATCCCAACTACTTTGGTCGTAATCGCACATGAAGCGAAATAATAGCATTAAACCACCGATAAACAACGTAAAATCTAAGTTTCAAAAATCCTCCTGAACAAACTAAAATAGATAGAGGGCTGTACTTTTTAGAATTAATTACCCAATGTATCTGACCCATAAAAGTGTATAATAATAATTTGTATCCCAACTACTTTGCTCGTAATCGCACATGAAGCAAAATAATAACATTCAACCACAGATAAACAACGTAAAATCTATGTTTCAAAAATCCTCCTGAACAAACTAAAATAGATAGAGGGCTGTACTTTTTAGAATTAATTACCCAATGTATCTGACCCATAAAAGTGTATAATAATAATTTGTAACCCAACTACTTTGCTCGTAATCGCACATGAAGCAAAATAATAGCATTAAACCACCGATAAACTACGTAAAATCTAAGTTTCAAAAATCCTCCTGAACAAACTAAAATAGATAGAGGGCTGTACTTTTTAGAATTAATTACCCAATGTATCTGACCCATAAACGTGTATAATAATAATTTGTATCCCAACTACTTTGCTCGTAATCGCACATGAAGCAAAATAATAGCATTAAACCACCGATAAACAACGTAAAATCTAAGTTTCAAAAATCCTCCTGAACAAACTAAAATAGATAGAGGGCTGTACTTTTTAGAATTAATTACCCAATGTATCTGACCCATAAGCGTGTATAATTATAATTTGTATCCCAACTACTTTGGTCGTAATCGCACATGAAGCGAAATAATAGCATTAAACCACCGATAAACAACGTAAAATCTAAGTTTCAAAAATCCTCCTGAACAAACTAAAATAGATAGAGGGCTGTACTTTTTAGAATTAATTACCCAATGTATCTGACCCATAAAAGTGTATAATAATAATTTGTAACCCAACTACTTTGCTCGTAATCGCACATGAAGCAAAATAATAGCATTAAACCACCGATAAACTACGTAAAATCTAAGTTTCAAAAATCCTCCTGAACAAACTAAAATAGATAGAGGGCTGTACTTTTTAGAATTAATTACCCAATGTATCTGACCCATAAACGTGTATAATAATAATTTGTATCCCAACTACTTTGCTCGTAATCGCACATGAAGCGAAATAATAGCATTAAACCACCGATAAACAACGTAAAATCTAAGTTTCAAAAATCCTCCTGAACAAACTAAAATAGATAGAGGGCTGTACTTTTTAGAATTAATTACCCAATGTATCTGACCCATAAAAGTGTATAATAATAATTTGTATCCCAACTACTTTGCTCGTAATCGCACATGAAGCAAAATAATAACATTCAACCACAGATAAACAACGTAAAATCTATGTTTCAAAAATCCTCCTGAACAAACTAAAATAGATAGAGGGCTGTACTTTTTAGCATTAATTACCCAATGTATCTGACACATAAAAGTGTATAATAATAATTTGTAACCCAACTACTTTGCTCGTAATCGCACATGAAGCAAAATAATAGCATTAAACCACCGATAAACAACGTAAAATCTAAGTTTCAAAAATCCTCCTGAACAAACTAAAATAGATAGAGGGCTGTACTTTTTAGAATTAATTACCCAATGTATCTGACCCATAAAAGTGTATAATAATAATTTGTATCCCAACTACTTTGCTCGTAATCGCACATGAAGCAAAATAATAACATTCAACCACAGATAAACAACGTAAAATCTATGTTTCAAAAATCCTCCTGAACAAACTAAAATAGATAGAGGGCTGTACTTTTTAGAATTAATTACCCAATGTATCTGACCCATAAAAGTGTATAATAATAATTTGTAACCCAACTACTTTGCTCGTAATCGCACATGAAGCAAAATAATAGCATTAAACCACCGATAAACAACGTAAAATCTAAGTTTCAAAAATCCTCCTGAACAAACTAAAATAGATAGAGGGCTGTACTTTTTAGAATTAATTACCCAATGTATCTGACCCATAAACGTGTATAATAATAATTTGTATCCCAACTACTTTGCTCGTAATCGCACATGAAGCAAAATAATAACATTCAACCACAGATAAACAACGTAAAATCTATGTTTCAAAAATCCTCCTGAACAAACTAAAATAGATAGAGGGCTGTACTTTTTAGCATGAATTACCCAATGTATCTGACACATAAAAGTGTATAATAATAATTTGTAACCCAACTACTTTGCTCGTAATCGCACATGAAGCAAAATAATAGCATTAAACCACCGATAAACAACGTAAAATCTAAGTTTCAAAAATCCTCCTGAACAGACTAAAATAGATAGAGGGTTGTACTTTTTAGAATTAATTACCCAATGTATCTGACCCATAAACGTGTATAATAATAATTTGTATCCCAACTACTTTGCTCGTAATCGCACATGAAGCGAAATAATAGCATTAAACCACCGATAAACAACGTAAAATCTAAGTTTCAAAAATCCTCCTGAACAAACTAAAATAGATAGAGGGCTGTACTTTTTAGAATTAATTACCCAATGTATCTGACCCATAAAAGTGTATAATAATAATTTGTATCCCAACTACTTTGCTCGTAATCGCACATGAAGCAAAATAATAACATTCAACCACAGATAAACAACGTAAAATCTATGTTTCAAAAATCCTCCTGAACAAACTAAAATAGATAGAGGGCTGTACTTTTTAGCATGAATTACCCAATGTATCTGACACATAAAAGTGTATAATAATAATTTGTAACCCAACTACTTTGCTCGTAATCGCACATGAAGCAAAATAATAGCATTAAACCACCGATAAACAACGTAAAATCTAAGTTTCAAAAATCCTCCTGAACAAACTAAAATAGATAGAGGGCTGTACTTTTTAGAATTAATTACCCAATGTATCTGACCCATAAACGTGTATAATAATAATTTGTATCCCAACTACTTTGCTCGTAATCGCACATGAAGAGAAATAATAGCATTAAACCACCGATAAACAACGCAAAATCTAAGTTTCAAAAATCCTCCTGAACAAACTAAAATAGATAGAGGGCTGTACTTTTTAGAATTAATTACCCAATGTATCTGACCCATAAACGTGTATAATAATAATTTGTATCCCAACTACTTTGCTCGTAATCGCACATGAAGCAAAATAATAGCATTAAACCACCGATAAACAACGTAAAATCTAAGTTTCAAAAATCCTCCTGAACAAACTAAAATAGATAGAGGGCTGTACTTTTTAGAATTAATTACCCAATGTATCTGACCAATAAGCGTGTATAATTATAATTTGTATCCCAACTACTTTGGTCGTAATCGCACATGAAGCGAAATAATAGCATTAAACCACCGATAAACAACGTAAAATCTAAGTTTCAAAAATCCTCCTGAACAAACTAAAATAGATAGAGGGCTGTACTTTTTAGAATTAATTACCCAATGTATCCGACCCATAAAAGTGTATAATAATAATTTGTATCCCAACTACTTTGCTCGTAATCGCACATGAAGCAAAATAATAACATTCAACCACAGATAAACAACGTAAAATCTATGTTTCAAAAATCCTCCTGAACAAACTAAAATAGATAGAGGGCTGTACTTTTTAGAATTAATTACCCAATGTATCTGACCCATAAAAGTGTATAATAATAATTTGTAACCCAACTACTTTGCTCGTAATCGCACATGAAGCAAAATAATAGCATTAAACCACCGATAAACTACGTAAAATCTAAGTTTCAAAAATCCTCCTGAACAAACTAAAATAGATAGAGGGCTGTACTTTTTAGAATTAATTACCCAATGTATCTGACCCATAAACGTGTATAATAATAATTTGTATCCCAACTACTTTGCTCGTAATCGCACATGAAGCGAAATAATAGCATTAAACCACCGATAAACAACGTAAAATCTAAGTTTCAAAAATCCTCCTGAACAAACTAAAATAGATAGAGGGCTGTACTTTTTAGAATTAATTACCCAATGTATCTGACCCATAAAAGTGTATAATAATAATTTGTATCCCAACTACTTTGCTCGTAATCGCACATGAAGCAAAATAATAACATTCAACCACAGATAAACAACGTAAAATCTATGTTTCAAAAATCCTCCTGAACAAACTAAAATAGATAGAGGGCTGTACTTTTTAGCATTAATTACCCAATATATCTGACACATAAAAGTGTATAATAATAATTTGTAACCCAACTACTTTGCTCGTAATCGCACATGAAGCAAAATAATAGCATTAAACCACCGATAAACAACGTAAAATCTAAGTTTCAAAAATCCTCCTGAACAAACTAAAATAGATAGCGGGCTGTACTTTTTAGAATTAATTACCCAATGTATCTGACCCACAAAAGTGTATAATAATAATTTGTATCCCAACTACTTTGCTCGTAATCGCACATGAAGCAAAATAATAACATTCAACCACAGATAAACAACGTAAAATCTATGTTTCAAAAATCCTCCTGAACAAACTAAAATAGATAGAGGGCTGTACTTTTTAGAATTAATTACCCAATGTATCTGACCCATAAAAGTGTATAATAATAATTTGTAACCCAACTACTTTGCTCGTAATCGCACATGAAGCAAAATAATAGCATTAAACCACCGATAAACAACATAAAATCTAAGTTTCAAAAATCCTCCTGAACAAACTAAAATAGATAGAGGGCTGTACTTTTTAGAATTAATTACCCAATGTATCTGACCCATAAACGTGTATAATAATAATTTGTATCCCAACTACTTTGCTCGTAATCGCACATGAAGCGAAATAATAGCATTAAACCACCGATAAACAACGTAAAATCTAAGTTTCAAAAATCCTCCTGAACAAACTAAAATAGATAGAGGGCTGTACTTTTTAGAATTAATTACCCAATGTATCTGACCCATAAAAGTGTATAATAATAATTTGTATCCCAACTACTTTGCTCGTAATCGCACATGAAGCAAAATAATAACATTCAACCACAGATAAACAACGTAAAATCTATGTTTCAAAAATCCTCCTGAACAAACTAAAATAGATAGAGGGCTGTACTTTTTAGCATGAATTACCCAATGTATCTGACACATAAAAGTGTATAATAATAATTTGTAACCCAACTACTTTGCTCGTAATCGCACATGAAGCAAAATAATAGCATTAAACCACCGATAAACAACGTAAAATCTAAGTTTCAAAAATCCTCCTGAACAAACTAAAATAGATAGAGGGCTGTACTTTTTAGAATTAATTACCCAATGTATCTGACCCATAAACGTGTATAATAATAATTTGTATCCCAACTACTTTGCTCGTAATCGCACATGAAGCGAAATAATAGCATTAAACCACCGATAAACAACGTAAAATCTAAGTTTCAAAAATCCTCCTGAACAAACTAAAATAGATAGAGGGCTGGACTTTTTAGAATTAATTACCCAATGTATCTGACCCATAAAAGTGTATAATAATAATTTGTATCACAACTACTTTGCTCGTAATCGCACATGAAGCAAAATAATAACATTCAACCACAGATAAACAACGTAAAATCTATGTTTCAAAAATCCTCCTGAACAAACTAAAATAGATAGAGGGCTGTACTTTTTAGCATGAATTACCCAATGTATCTGACACATAAAAGTGTATAATAATAATTTATTTGTAACCCAACTACTTTGCTCGTAATCGCACATGAAGCACAATAATAGCATTAACCCACCGATAAACAACGTAAAATCTAAGTTTCAAAAATCCTCCTGAACAAACTAAAATAGATAGAGGGCTGTACTTTTTAGAATTAATTACCCAATGTATCTGACCCATAAACGTGTATAATAATAATTTGTATCCCAACTACTTTGCTCGTAATCGCACATGAAGAGAAATAATAGCATTAAACCACCGATAAACAACGTAAAATCTAAGTTTCAAAAATCCTCCTGAACAAACTAAAATAGATAGAGGGCTGTACTTTTTAGAATTAATTACCCAATGTATCTGACCCATAAAAGTGTATAATAATAATTTGTATCCCAACTACTTTGCTCGTAATCGCACATGAAGCAAAATAATAACATTCAACCACAGATAAATAACGTAAAATCTATGTTTCAAAAATCCTCCTGAACAAACTAAAATAGATAGAGGGCTGTACTTTTTAGCATGAATTACCCAATGTATCTGACACATAAAAGTGTATAATAATAATTTGTAACCCAACTACTTTGCTCGTAATCGCACATGAAGCAAAATAATAGCATTAAACCACCGATAAACAACGTAAAATCTAAGTTTCAAAAATCCTCCTGAACAAACTAAAATAGATAGAGGGCTGTACTTTTTAGAATTAATTACCCAATGTATCTGACCCATAAACGTGTATAATAATAATTTGTATCCCAACTACTTTGCTCGTAATCGCACATGAAGAGAAATAATAGCATTAAACCACCGATAAACAACGCAAAATCTAAGTTTCAAAAATCCTCCTGAACAAACTAAAATAGATAGAGGGCTGTACTTTTTAGAATTAATTACCCAATGTATCTGACCCATAAACGTGTATAATAATAATTTGTATCCCAACTACCTTGCTCGTAATCGCACATGAAGCGAAATAATAGCATTAAACCACCGATAAACAACGTAAAATCTTAGTTTCAAAAATCCTCCTGAACAAACTAAAATAGATAGAGGGCTGTACTTTTTAGAATTAATTACCCAATGTATCTGACCCATAAACGTGTATAATAATAATTTGTATCCCAACTACTTTGCTCGTAATCGCACATGAAGCGAAATAATAGCATTAAACCACCGATAAACAACGTAAAATCTAAGTTTCAAAAATCCTCCTGAACAAACTAAAATAGATAGAGGGCTGTACTTTTTAGAATTAATTACCCAATGTATCTGACCCATAAAAGTGTATAATAATAATTTGTATCCCAACTACCTTGCTCGTAATCGCACATGAAGCGAAATAATACCATTAAACCACCGATAAACAACGTAAAATCTAAGTTTCAAAAATCCTCCTGAACAAACTAAAATAGATAGAGGGCTGTACTTTTTAGAATTAATTACCCAATGTATCTGACCCATAAGCGTGTATAATTATAATTTGTATCCCAACTACTTTGGTCGTAATCGCACATGAAGCGAAATAATAGCATTAAACCACCGATAAACAACGTAAAATCTAAGTTTCAAAAATCCTCCTGAACAAACTTAAATAGATAGAGGGTTGTACTTTTTAGAATTAATTACCCAATGTATCTGACCCATAAAAGTGTATAATAATAATTTGTATCCCAACTACTTTGCTCGTAATCGCACATGAAGCAAAATAATAACATTCAACGACAGATAAACAACGTAAAATCTATGTTTCAAAAATCCTCCTGAACAAACTAAAATAGATAGAGGGCTGTACTTTTTAGAATTAATTACCCAATGTATCTGACCCATAAAAGTGTATAATAATAATTTGTAACCCAACTACTTTGCTCGTAATCGCACATGAAGCAAAATAATAGCATTAAACCACCGATAAACAACGTAAAATCTAAGTTTCAAAAATCCTCCTGAACAAACTAAAATAGATAGAGGGCTGTACTTTTTAGAATTAATTACCCAATGTATCTGACCCATAAACGTGTATAATAATAATTTGTATCCCAACTACTTTGCTCGTAATCGCACATGAAGCGAAATAATAGCATTAAACCACCGATAAACAACGTAAAATCTAAGTTTCAAAAATCCTCCTGAACAAACTAAAATAGATAGAGGGCTGTACTTTTTAGAATTAATTACCCAATGTATCTGACACATAAAAGTGTATAATAATAATTTGTAACCCAACTACTTTGCTCGTAATCGCACATGAAGCAAAATAATAGCATTAAACCACCGATAAACAACGTAAAATCTATGTTTCAAAAATCCTCCTGAACAAACTAAAATAGATAGAGGGCTGTACTTTTTAGAATTAATTACCCAATGTATCTGACCCATAAAAGTGTATAATAATAATTTGTATCCCAACTACCTTGCGCGTAATCGCACATGAAGCGAAATAATACCATTAAACCACCGATAAACAACGTAAAATCTAAGTTTCAAAAATCCTCCTGAACAAACTAAAATAGATAGAGGGCTGTACTTTTTAGAATTAATTACCAAATGTATCTGACCCATAAGCGTGTATAATTATAATTTGTATCCCAACTACTTTGGTCGTAATCGCACATGAAGCGAAATAATAGCATTAAACCACCGATAAACAACGTAAAATCTAAGTTTCAAAAATCCTCCTGAACAAACTAAAATAGATAGAGGGCTGTACTTTTTAGAATCAATTACCCAATGTATCTGACCCATAAAAGTGTATAATAATAATTTGTATCCCAACTACTTTGCTCGTAATCGCACATGAAGCAAAATAATAACATTCAACCACAGATAAACAACGTAAAATCTATGTTTCAAAAATCCTCCTGAACAAACTAAAATAGATAGAGGGCTGTACTTTTTAGAATTAATTACCCAATGTATCTGACCCATAAAAGTGTATAATAATAATTTGTAACCCAACTACTTTGCTCGTAATCGCACATGAAGCAAAATAATAGCATTAAACCACCGATAAACAACGTAAAATCTAAGTTTCAAAAATCCTCCTGAACAAACTAAAATAGATAGAGGGCTGTACTTTTTAGAATTAATTACCCAATGTATCTGACCCATAAACGTGTATAATAATAATTTGTATCCCAACTACTTTGCTCGTAATCGCACATGAAGCGAAATAATAGCATTAAACCACCGATAAACAACGTAAAATCTAAGTTTCAAAAATCCTCCTGAACAAACTAAAATAGATAGAGGGCTGTACTTTTTAGAATTAATTACCCAATGTATCTGAGCCATAAAAGTGTATAATAATAATTTGTATCCCAACTACTTTGCTCGTAATCGCACATGAAGCAAAATAATAACATTCAACCACAGATAAACAACGTAAAATCTATGTTTCAAAAATCCTCCTGAACAAACTAAAATAGATAGAGGGCTGTACTTTTTAGCATGAATTACCCAATGTATCTGACACATAAAAGTGTATAATAATAATTTGTAACCCAACTACTTTGCTCGTAATCGCACATGAAGCAAAATAATAGCATTAAACCACCGATAAACAACGTAAAATCTAAGTTTCAAAAATCCTCCTGAACAAACTAAAATAGATAGAGGGCTGTACTTTTTAGAATTAATTACCCAATGTATCTGACCCATAAACGTGTATAATAATAATTTGTATCCCAACTACTTTGCTCGTAATCGCACATGAAGCAAAATAATAGCATTAAACCACCGATAAACAACGTAAAATCTAAGTTTCAAAAATCCTCCTGAACAAACTAAAATAGATAGAGGGCTGTACTTTTTAGAATTAATTACCCAATGTATCTGACCCATAAAAGTGTATAATAATAATTTGTATCCCAACTACTTTGCTCGTAATCGCACATGAAGCAAAATAATAACATTCAACCACAGATAAATAACGTAAAATCTATGTTTCAAAAATCCTCCTGAACAAACTAAAATAGATAGAGGGCTGTACTTTTTAGAATTAATTACCCAATGTATCTGACCCATAAACGTGTATAATAATAATTTGTATCCCAACTACTTTGCTCGTAATCGCACATGAAGCGAAATAATAGCATTAAACCACCGATAAACAACGTAAAATCTAAGTTTCAAAAATCCTCCTGAACAAACTAAAATAGATAGAGGGCTGTACTTTTTAGAATTAATTACCCAATGTATCTGACCCATAAAAGTGTATAATAATAATTTGTATCCCAACTACCTTGCTCGTAATCGCACATGAAGCGAAATAATACCATTAAACCACCGATAAAGAACGTAAAATCTAAGTTTCAAAAATCCTCCTGAACAAACTAAAATAGATAGAGGGCTGTACTTTTTAGAATTAATTACCCAATGTATCTGACCCATAAGCGTGTATAATTATAATTTGTATCCCAACTACTTTGGTCGTAATCGCACATGAAGCGAAATAATAGCATTAAACCACCGATAAACAACGTAAAATCTAAGTTTCAAAAATCCTCCTGAACAAACTTAAATAGATAGAGGGTTGTACTTTTTAGAATTAATTACCCAATGTATCTGACCCATAAAAGTGTATAATAATAATTTGTATCCCAACTACTTTGCTCGTAATCGCACATGAAGCAAAATAATAACATTCAACGACAGATAAACAACGTAAAATCTATGTTTCAAAAATCCTCCTGAACAAACTAAAATAGATAGAGGGCTGTACTTTTTAGAATTAATTACCCAATGTATCTGACCCATAAAAGTGTATAATAATAATTTGTAACCCAACTACTTTGCTCGTAATCGCACATGAAGCAAAATAATAGCATTAAACCACCGATAAACAACGTAAAATCTAAGTTTCAAAAATCCTCCTGAACAAACTAAAATAGATAGAGGGCTGTACTTTTTAGAATTAATTACCCAATGTATCTGACCCATAAACGTGTATAATAATAATTTGTATCCCAACTACTTTGCTCGTAATCGCACATGAAGCGAAATAATAGCATTAAACCACCGATAAACAACGTAAAATCTAAGTTTCAAAAATCCTCCTGAACAAACTAAAATAGATAGAGGGCTGTACTTTTTAGAATTAATTACCCAATGTATCTGACACATAAAAGTGTATAATAATAATTTGTAACCCAACTACTTTGCTCGTAATCGCACATGAAGCAAAATAATAGCATTAAACCACCGATAAACAACGTAAAATCTATGTTTCAAAAATCCTCCTGAACAAACTAAAATAGATAGAGGGCTGTACTTTTTAGAATTAATTACCCAATGTATCTGACCCATAAAAGTGTATAATAATAATTTGTATCCCAACTACCTTGCGCGTAATCGCACATGAAGCGAAATAATACCATTAAACCACCGATAAACAACGTAAAATCTAAGTTTCAAAAATCCTCCTGAACAAACTAAAATAGATAGAGGGCTGTACTTTTTAGAATTAATTACCAAATGTATCTGACCCATAAGCGTGTATAATTATAATTTGTATCCCAACTACTTTGGTCGTAATCGCACATGAAGCGAAATAATAGCATTAAACCACCGATAAACAACGTAAAATCTAAGTTTCAAAAATCCTCCTGAACAAACTAAAATAGATAGAGGGCTGTACTTTTTAGAATCAATTACCCAATGTATCTGACCCATAAAAGTGTATAATAATAATTTGTATCCCAACTACTTTGCTCGTAATCGCACATGAAGCAAAATAATAACATTCAACCACAGATAAACAACGTAAAATCTATGTTTCAAAAATCCTCCTGAACAAACTAAAATAGATAGAGGGCTGTACTTTTTAGAATTAATTACCCAATGTATCTGACCCATAAAAGTGTATAATAATAATTTGTAACCCAACTACTTTGCTCGTAATCGCACATGAAGCAAAATAATAGCATTAAACCACCGATAAACAACGTAAAATCTAAGTTTCAAAAATCCTCCTGAACAAACTAAAATAGATAGAGGGCTGTACTTTTTAGAATTAATTACCCAATGTATCTGACCCATAAACGTGTATAATAATAATTTGTATCCCAACTACTTTGCTCGTAATCGCACATGAAGCGAAATAATAGCATTAAACTACCGATAAACAACGTAAAATCTAAGTTTCAAAAATCCTCCTGAACAAACTAAAATAGATAGAGGGCTGTACTTTTTAGAATTAATTACCCAATGTATCTGACCCATAAAAGTGTATAATAATAATTTGTATCCCAACTACTTTGCTCGTAATCGCACATGAAGCAAAATAATAACATTCAACCACAGATAAACAACGTAAAATCTATGTTTCAAAAATCCTCCTGAACAAACTAAAATAGATAGAGGGCTGTACTTTTTAGCATGAATTACCCAATGTATCTGACACATAAAAGTGTATAATAATAATTTGTAACCCAACTACTTTGCTCGTAATCGCACATGAAGCAAAATAATAGCATTAAACCACCGATAAACAACGTAAAATCTAAGTTTCAAAAATCCTCCTGAACAAACTAAAATAGATAGAGGGCTGTACTTTTTAGAATTAATTACCCAATGTATCTGACCCATAAACGTGTATAATAATAATTTGTATCCCAACTACTTTGCTCGTAATCGCACATGAAGCAAAATAATAGCATTAAACCACCGATAAACAACGTAAAATCTAAGTTTCAAAAATCCTCCTGAACAAACTAAAATAGATAGAGGGCTGTACTTTTTAGAATTAATTACCCAATGTATCTGACCCATAAAAGTGTATAATAATAATTTGTATCCCAACTACTTTGCTCGTAATCGCACATGAAGCAAAATAATAACATTCAACCACAGATAAATAACGTAAAATCTATGTTTCAAAAATCCTCCTGAACAAACTAAAATAGATAGAGGGCTGTACTTTTTAGCATGAATTACCCAATGTATCTGACACATAAAAGTGTATAATAATAATTTGTAACCCAACTACTTTGCTCGTAATCGCACATGAAGCAAAATAATAGCATTAAACCACCGATAAACAACGTAAAATCTAAGTTTCAAAAATCCTCCTGAACAAACTAAAATAGATAGAGGGCTGTACTTTTTAGAATTAATTACCCAATGTATCTGACCCATAAACGTGTATAATAATAATTTGTATCCCAACTACTTTGCTCGTAATCGCACATGAAGAGAAATAATAGCATTAAACCACCGATAAACAACGCAAAATCTAAGTTTCAAAAATCCTCCTGAACAAACTAAAATAGATAGAGGGCTGTACTTTTTAGAATTAATTACCCAATGTATCTGACCCATAAACGTGTATAATAATAATTTGTATCCCAACTACCTTGCTCGTAATCGCACATGAAGCGAAATAATAGCATTATACCACCGATAAACAACGTAAAATCTAAGTTTCAAAAATCCTCCTGAACAAACTAAAATAGATAGAGGGCTGTACTTTTTAGAATTAATTACCCAATGTATCTGACCCATAAACGTGTATAATAATAATTTGTATCCCAACTACTTTGGTCGTAATCGCACATGAAGCAAAATAATAGCATTAAACCACCGATAAACAACGTAAAATCTAAGTTTCAAAAATCCTCCTGAACAAACTAAAATAGATAGAGGGCTGTACTTTTTAGAATTAATTACCCAATGTATCTGACCCATAAAAGTGTATAATAATAATTTGTAACCCAACTACTTTGCTCGTAATCGCACATGAAGCAAAATAATAGCATTAAACCACCGATAAACAACGTAAAATCTAAGTTTCAAAAATCCTCCTGAACAAACTAAAATAGATAGAGGGCTGTACTTTTTAGAATTAATTACCCAATGTATCTGACCCATAAACGTGTATAATAATAATTTGTATCCCAACTACTTTGCTCGTAATCGCACATGAAGCGAAATAATAGCATTAAACCACCGATAAACAACGTAAAATCTAAGTTTCAAAAATCCTCCTGAACAAACTAAAATAGATAGAGGGCTGTACTTTTTAGAATTAATTACCCAATGTATCTGACCCATAAAAGTGTATAATAATAATTTGTATCCCAACTACTTTGCTCGTAATCGCACATGAAGCAAAATAAAAACATTCAACCACAGATAAACAACGTAAAATCTACGTTTCAAAAATCCTCCTGAACAAACTAAAATAGATAGAGGGCTGTACTTTTTAGAATTAATTACCCAATGTATCTGACGCATAAAAGTGTATAATAATAATTTGTAACCCAACTACTTTGCTCGTAATCGCACATGAAGCAAAATAATAGCATTAAACCACCGATAAACAACGTAAAATCTAAGTTTCAAAAATCCTCCTGAACAAACTAAAATAGATAGAGGGCTGTACTTTTTAGAATTAATTACCCAATGTATCTGACCCATAAACGTGTATAATAATAATTTGTATCCCAACTACTTTGCTCGTAATCGCACATGAAGCGAAATAATAGCATTAAACCACCGATAAACAACGTAAAATCTAAGTTTCAAAAATCCTCCTGAACAAACTAAAATAGATAGAGGGCTGTACTTTTTAGAATTAATTACCCAATGTATCTGACCCATAAAAGTGTATAATAATAATTTGTATCCCAACTACTTTGCTCGTAATCGCACATGAAGCAAAATAATAACATTCAACCACAGATAAACAACGTAAAATCTATGTTTCAAAAATCCTCCTGAACAAACTAAAATAGATAGAGGGCTGTACTTTTTAGAATTAATTACCCAATGTATCTGACCCATAAAAGTGTATAATAATAATTTGTATCCCAACTACCTTGCTCGTAATCGCACATGAAGCGAAATAATACCATTAAACCACCGATAAACAACGTAAAATCTAAGTTTCAAAAATCCTCCTGAACAAACTAAAATAGATAGAGGGCTGTACTTTTTAGAATTAATTACCCAATGTATCTGACCCATAAGCGTGTATAATTATAATTTGTATCCCAACTACTTTGGTCGTAATCGCACATGAAGCGAAATAATAGCATTAAACCACCGATAAACAACGTAAAATCTAAGTTTCAAAAATCCTCCTGAACAAACTAAAATAGATAGAGGGCTGTACTTTTTAGAATTAATTACCCAATGTATCTGACCCATAAAAGTGTATAATAATAATTTGTATCCCAACTACTTTGCTCGTAATCGCACATGAAGCAAAATAATAACATTCAACCACAGATAAACAACGTAAAATCTATGTTTCAAAAATCCTCCTGAACAAACTAAAATAGATAGAGGGCTGTACTTTTTAGAATTAATTACCCAATGTATCTGACCCATAAAAGTGTATAATAATAATTTGTAACCCAACTACTTTGCTCGTAATCGCACATGAAGCAAAATAATAGCATTAAACCACCGATAAACAACGTAAAATCTAAGTTTCAAAAATCCTCCTGAACAAACTAAAATAGATAGAGGGCTGTACTTTTTAGAATTAATTACCCAATGTATCTGACCCATAAACGTGTATAATAATAATTTGTATCCCAACTACTTTGCTCGTAATCGCACATGAAGCGAAATAATAGCATTAAACCACCGATAAACAACGTAAAACCTAAGTTTCAAAAATCCTCCTGAACAAACTAAAATAGATAGAGGGCTGTACTTTTTAGAATTAATTACCCAATGTATCTGACCCATAAAAGTGTATAATAATAATTTGTATCCCAACTACTTTGCTCGTAATCGCACATGAAGCAAAATAATAACATTCAACCACAGATAAACAACGTAAAATCTATGTTTCAAAAATCCTCCTGAACAAACTAAAATAGATAGAGGGCTGTACTTTTTAGCATTAATTACCCAATGTATCTGACACATAAAAGTGTATAATAATAATTTGTAACCCAACTACTTTGCTCGTAATCGCACATGAAGCAAAATAATAGCATTAAACCACCGATAAACAACGTAAAATCTATGTTTCAAAAATCCTCCTGAACAAACTAAAATAGATAGAGGGCTGTACTTTTTAGAATTAATTACCCAATGTATCTGACCCATAAGCGTGTATAATTATAATTTGTATCCCAACTACTTTGGTCGTAATCGCACATGAAGCGAAATAATAGCATTAAACCACCGATAACAACGTAAAATCTAAGTTTCAAAAATCCTCCTGAACAAACTAAAATAGATAGAGGGCTGTACTTTTTAGAATTAATTACCCAATGTATCTGACCCATAAAAGAGTATAATAATAATTTGTATCCCAACTACTTTGCTCGTAATCGCACATGAAGCAAAATAATAACATTCAACCACAGATAAACAACGTAAAATCTATGTTTCAAAAATCCTCCTGAACAAACTAAAATAGATAGAGGGCTGTACTTTTTAGAATTAATTACCCAATGTATCTGACCCATAAAAGTGTATAATAATAATTTGTAACCCAACTACTTTGCTCGTAATCGCACATGAAGCAAAATAATAGCATTAAACCACCGATAAACAACGTAAAATCTAAGTTTCAAAAATCCTCCTGAACAAACTAAAATAGATAGAGGGCTGTACTTTTTAGAATTAATTACCCAATGTATCTGACCCATAAACGTGTATAATAATAATTTGTATCCCAACTACTTTGCTCGTAATCGCACATGAAGCGAAATAATAGCATTAAACCACCGATAAACAACGTAAAATCTAAGTTTCAAAAATCCTCCTGAACAAACTAAAATAGATAGAGGGCTGTACTTTTTAGAATTAATTACCCAATGTATCTGACCCATAAAAGTGTATAATAATAATTTGTATCCCAACTACTTTGCTCGTAATCGCACATGAAGCAAAATAATAACATTCAACCACAGATAAACAACGTAAAATCTATGTTTCAAAAATCCTCCTGAACAAACTAAAATAGATAGAGGGTTGTACTTTTTAGAATTAATTACCCAATGTATCTGACCCATAAAAGTGTATAATAATAATTTGTATCCCAACTACTTTGCTCGTAATCGCACATGAAGCAAAATAATAACATTCAACCACAGATAAACAACGTAAAATCTATGTTTCAAAAATCCTCCTGAACAAACTAAAATAGATAGAGGGCTGTACTTTTTAGCATGAATTACCCAATGTATCTGACACATAAAAGTGTATAATAATAATTTGTAACCCAACTACTTTGCTCGTAATCGCACATGAAGCAAAATAATAGCATTAAACCACCGATAAACAACGTAAAATCTAAGTTTCAAAAATCCTCCTGAACAAACTAAAATAGATAGAGGGCTGTACTTTTTAGAATTAATTACCCAATGTATCTGACCCATAAACGTGTATAATAATAATTTGTATCCCAACTACTTTGCTCGTAATCGCACATGAAGAGAAATAATAGCATTAAACCACCGATAAACAACGCAAAATCTAAGTTTCAAAAATCCTCCTGAACAAACTAAAATAGATAGAGGGCTGTACTTTTTAGAATTAATTACCCAATGTATCTGACCCATAAACGTGTATAATAATAATTTGTATCCCAACTACCTTGCTCGTAATCGCACATGAAGCGAAATAATAGCATTAAACCACCGATAAACAACGTAAAATCTAAGTTTCAAAAATCCTCCTGAACAAACTAAAATAGATAGAGGGCTGTACTTTTTAGAATTAATTACCCAATGTATCTGACCCATAAGCGTGTATAATTATAATTTGTATCCCAACTACTTTGGTCGTAATCGCACATGAAGCGAAATAATAGCATTAAACCACCGATAAACAACGTAAAATCTAAGTTTCAAAAATCCTCCTGAACAAACTAAAATAGATAGAGGGCTGTACTTTTTAGAATTAATTACCCAATGTATCTGACCCATAAAAGTGTATAATAATAATTTGTATCCCAACTACTTTGCTCGTAATCGCACATGAAGCAAAATAATAACATTCAACCACAGATAAACAACGTAAAATCTATGTTTCAAAAATCCTCCTGAACAAACTAAAATAGATAGAGGGCTGTACTTTTTAGAATTAATTACCCAATGTATCTGACCCATAAAAGTGTATAATAATAATTTGTAACCCAACTACTTTGCTCGTAATCGCACATGAAGCAAAATAATAGCATTAAACCACCGATAAACAACGTAAAATCTAAGTTTCAAAAATCCTCCTGAACAAACTAAAATAGATAGAGGGCTGTACTTTTTAGAATTAATTACCCAATGTATCTGACCCATAAACGTGTATAATAATAATTTGTATCCCAACTACTTTGCTCGTAATCGCACATGAAGCGAAATAATAGCATTAAACCACCGATAAACAACGTAAAACCTAAGTTTCAAAAATCCTCCTGAACAAACTAAAATAGATAGAGGGCTGTACTTTTTAGAATTAATTACCCAATGTATCTGACCCATAAAAGTGTATAATAATAATTTGTATCCCAACTACTTTGCTCGTAATCGCACATGAAGCAAAATAATAACATTCAACCACAGATAAACAACGTAAAATCTATGTTTCAAAAATCCTCCTGAACAAACTAAAATAGATAGAGGGCTGTACTTTTTAGCATTAATTACCCAATGTATCTGACACATAAAAGTGTATAATAATAATTTGTAACCCAACTACTTTGCTCGTAATCGCACATGAAGCAAAATAATAGCATTAAACCACCGATAAACAACGTAAAATCTATGTTTCAAAAATCCTCCTGAACAAACTAAAATAGATAGAGGGCTGTACTTTTTAGAATTAATTACCCAATGTATCTGACCCATAAGCGTGTATAATTATAATTTGTATCCCAACTACTTTGGTCGTAATCGCACATGAAGCGAAATAATAGCATTAAACCACCGATAACAACGTAAAATCTAAGTTTCAAAAATCCTCCTGAACAAACTAAAATAGATAGAGGGCTGTACTTTTTAGAATTAATTACCCAATGTATCTGACCCATAAAAGAGTATAATAATAATTTGTATCCCAACTACTTTGCTCGTAATCGCACATGAAGCAAAATAATAACATTCAACCACAGATAAACAACGTAAAATCTATGTTTCAAAAATCCTCCTGAACAAACTAAAATAGATAGAGGGCTGTACTTTTTAGAATTAATTACCCAATGTATCTGACCCATAAAAGTGTATAATAATAATTTGTAACCCAACTACTTTGCTCGTAATCGCACATGAAGCAAAATAATAGCATTAAACCACCGATAAACAACGTAAAATCTAAGTTTCAAAAATCCTCCTGAACAAACTAAAATAGATAGAGGGCTGTACTTTTTAGAATTAATTACCCAATGTATCTGACCCATAAACGTGTATAATAATAATTTGTATCCCAACTACTTTGCTCGTAATCGCACATGAAGCGAAATAATAGCATTAAACCACCGATAAACAACGTAAAATCTAAGTTTCAAAAATCCTCCTGAACAAACTAAAATAGATAGAGGGCTGTACTTTTTAGAATTAATTACCCAATGTATCTGACCCATAAAAGTGTATAATAATAATTTGTATCCCAACTACTTTGCTCGTAATCGCACATGAAGCAAAATAATAACATTCAACCACAGATAAACAACGTAAAATCTATGTTTCAAAAATCCTCCTGAACAAACTAAAATAGATAGAGGGTTGTACTTTTTAGAATTAATTACCCAATGTATCTGACCCATAAAAGTGTATAATAATAATTTGTATCCCAACTACTTTGCTCGTAATCGCACATGAAGCAAAATAATAACATTCAACCACAGATAAACAACGTAAAATCTATGTTTCAAAAATCCTCCTGAACAAACTAAAATAGATAGAGGGCTGTACTTTTTAGCATGAATTACCCAATGTATCTGACACATAAAAGTGTATAATAATAATTTGTAACCCAACTACTTTGCTCGTAATCGCACATGAAGCAAAATAATAGCATTAAACCACCGATAAACAACGTAAAATCTAAGTTTCAAAAATCCTCCTGAACAAACTAAAATAGATAGAGGGCTGTACTTTTTAGAATTAATTACCCAATGTATCTGACCCATAAACGTGTATAATAATAATTTGTATCCCAACTACTTTGCTCGTAATCGCACATGAAGAGAAATAATAGCATTAAACCACCGATAAACAACGCAAAATCTAAGTTTCAAAAATCCTCCTGAACAAACTAAAATAGATAGAGGGCTGTACTTTTTAGAATTAATTACCCAATGTATCTGACCCATAAACGTGTATAATAATAATTTGTATCCCAACTACCTTGCTCGTAATCGCACATGAAGCGAAATAATAGCATTAAACCACCGATAAACAACGTAAAATCTAAGTTTCAAAAATCCTCCTGAACAAACTAAAATAGATAGAGGGCTGTACTTTTTAGAATTAATTACCCAATGTATCTGACCCATAAGCGTGTATAATTATAATTTGTATCCCAACTACTTTGGTCGTAATCGCACATGAAGCGAAATAATAGCATTAAACCACCGATAAACAACGTAAAATCTAAGTTTCAAAAATCCTCCTGAACAAACTAAAATAGATAGAGGGCTGTACTTTTTAGAATTAATTACCCAATGTATCTGACCCATAAAAGTGTATAATAATAATTTGTATCCCAACTACTTTGCTCGTAATCGCACATGAAGCAAAATAATAACATTCAACCACAGATAAACAACGTAAAATCTATGTTTCAAAAATCCTCCTGAACAAACTAAAATAGATAGAGGGCTGTACTTTTTAGAATTAATTACCCAATGTATCTGACCCATAAAAGTGTATAATAATAATTTGTAACCCAACTACTTTGCTCGTAATCGCACATGAAGCAAAATAATAGCATTAAACCACCGATAAACAACGTAAAATCTAAGTTTCAAAAATCCTCCTGAACAAACTAAAATAGATAGAGGGCTGTACTTTTAGAATTAATTACCCAATGTATCTGACCCATAAACGTGTATAATAATAATTTGTATCCCAACTACTTTGCTCGTAATCGCACATGAAGCGAAATAATAGCATTAAACCACCGATAAACAACGTAAAACCTAAGTTTCAAAAATCCTCCTGAACAAACTAAAATAGATAGAGGGCTGTACTTTTTAGAATTAATTACCCAATGTATCTGACCCATAAAAGTGTATAATAATAATTTGTATCCCAACTACTTTGCTCGTAATCGCACATGAAGCAAAATAATAACATTCAACCACAGATAAACAACGTAAAATCTATGTTTCAAAAATCCTCCTGAACAAACTAAAATAGATAGAGGGCTGTACTTTTTAGCATTAATTACCCAATGTATCTGACACATAAAAGTGTATAATAATAATTTGTAACCCAACTACTTTGCTCGTAATCGCACATGAAGCAAAATAATAGCATTAAACCACCGATAAACAACGTAAAATCTATGTTTCAAAAATCCTCCTGAACAAACTAAAAT